>OMNZ01070496.1:4617-23680 GCA_900303255.1 Lesueurigobius sanzi | reverse complement strand
CCAGTTTTTAATGTGAAAAATCTGGTCACCCTAGATTAATGTTATGTAGCCTGGTGCTAAAGAGAAGCAAAAGAACAGCTCATTTGGAACATATGCCTCTGGGTCTCCATTGACTGAACAGAGTCCACACACAAAGCATCGGCGCGCTAAGTTTTCTAGTCACGTGCTTTTTTGTTTTAACAAGTAATCCCCATTTTAGCATTTCAGTAGTGGTTTAGCTTACCTGCTAGTTTAGTCCAAACCCTCTCAGGCTAGTGTTGGGAAGTCCAGACAAGTGCACGCTGAACAGCTGCGGGGAGCGCACACACACAGCCAGAAATAACACGACATTTGACTCCACTGGTAAGTCCCCAAAGATGAATAAACTGATTCATTTTAATACGTACTCAAATAAATGTAAAATCTTACTCTTATCACGTGCTTTTCTTAGAAATACTGCTTTACTGTAGGTCTATGCAAGTTAATTAAATCTAAGTAAATTTATTTCAAGTTGGCATGGTTAAAAAAAAAAGAAAAGGATTTTAAAGTCTAAGTAAGTATAATATTACAAAACTAAGATTGATAAAGGTTTGGGTAGACGATTTATGGATTATCCACTAGAGGGAGACATTTCCTTGGTTGAAATCATTGAAATATTAAAAGTGGTTTGTTGTAATTGCTCCATAGTGTAAGTACTACTTGCAGGGTTTCATTTAAAACTCGCATAGCATTTTTTTTTTTTTTTTTTTACATTAAATGTCATGAATTTTGACATATTTGACGATAGGAAGGTGACACTTCCCTGCAGGCCCGTCGACAGGGGGGGTCAAAGGGGTATGTTGTCCCCGGGCCTCAGGACCAGGGGGGCCCAGCAAGGAGCCCACATTATATTTTCCCTTTTTCTGCATGATTCTTTTTTTTTTTTTAAATATCATTACTTGCTTTGACATGTGTCTTAATGCGTAAAATCATCTCAATAACTTAGGATGGTTTATTTTTGTCCATCTTAAAGTTTTCCTTGAATGCACACTCCCCTAAACACAAATGAAGGACTGTTCTTTAACCAGGACCAAAGGAAGACAATGATGAGAGAACAGTGGTGTAAAATTGTGGGAAAGGCCCCCAACATACAGCCTATAAATTTTTTTATTTTAAAAATGCTGTAGCAAACAGGTGCCACTGTAAGGGTTGGATTATGGGGGGCCCAGGAGAAACCTTCTTGCCCCGGGCCCTACCAAGTCTGTCAACTGCACTGCTTCCCTGTATCAATCAACGTAACAAAATAATTATACTGTATGTCTATCTCTATACCATGGTCTATACTTGCATTATCCAATTCAATTTTATTTTAGTTGGCTCTCAGGATTATTGCATAAATGGCCTAATGTACCATTGGTGGAACCTTTTCCCGCTAGTCTTTTAAATAAATCATACAGCGTATCAATAGAGATGTGGCAGCTTGACCATTTAACATTCTGTTTCCCACAAATATTCATTAAATGAAAGTAGTAGTTGTTTGTCCAGAAGAGGGCGACACCGTCTTATTACCATCTTATGTAATGCTCATATGGCCTTGTTTACAAAGGGCTTTATCGTTATTGCAAAGATGCACAAATCCAATTATATTTTGGGTAGTGCCACGCTGGCAACAAACTGTTTGGATAAGTGGGGGTTGTATTGGATCTGGATTCTGAATAGAAATAGGCTTGTTGTTACTGGAATAGCACACAAAAGCTCAGACATTTGGGGAGAATCAAAGGGAGAGCTGTTTGTTCGAGATGAAAATGGGTGTCGCCCTAAACACCTGACTTGCATTTGTTGTGCACTAAATAAGTCTTTCTTTGCCCGTGCAGCCGCCGGTCCACTCCTCCCCTGTAAGTCTCTGCGCATCTGTTGAATTCAAACCCTGCATCACCGCGGCGTGTTCTGCCCCTCGCTCCATTCAGCTCATTCACCCTGCCTGCTTCCGACTCTGGGGAAAAAAGAAACTGATATCTGCCTTCCCTTTTGACTGCGTGCCTCAGGAGTGTCGGGGAGTGAAATGTTTACAGCTGCGCTCTGTGTGATAGCTTTCTGAGAGCAGGAGGAGAAGATGACAGTGGCGCTGAGTGAATGCGCTTTGATTGCTCCGCTTCACGACGCCATCCGCCTCTGAGGTCACAGCTCGGGGGACCGGCCGGCAGAGTCATTACACCGGTATGGTCACAATAAGCAGATGGTCACACAGGGGTGACTGGAGGCCGGGGCCAATGGGATAACCTGTGGGGGCCTCATCCATTTGTCCACGCTCATGCTACAGTAATACACGCCTGTCATCATAACCGCCAGCCCGTAAGATATTGAAGCATAAGGCGCCAGATTGTACATGAGGAAATATTGATGGTGCAAAGTTTAAATATGGAAAGATGTGCCTGGTTAGTATTTCATTCTCTTGCTGCTGCATTGGAAGAGAGACACTACAGGCAAACGTCAATATTTTCCATTTTCATATTTTGGGCCAGTTTAATCTAGTGTTGTTCCGATACCATTTTTTGTCATCCGATCCGATATCGATATTTGGACTCAGAGTAGTCGCCGATACCAAGTACTACTCCGATACCACAGTGTAAATAAAACACTAGCAAAAATCTGTAAAAAGATGCCAAAGCCTGTTCATTCTGTATATGAAATATATTCTGTCAATGTTCTGTTGCCACTCTAAAGATTAAAAGCAACACAGGAAACAAATGTATCTGCTGTGATCACTAGAGGTTTTAGTGCCTGCAGAGCCCAAAAAAACACATTGTGGTATCGGACAGGTTTTGGTTCAGGTACTCGCCGATACCGATACCTGAAAAATCGGTGGTATCGGCATGAAATCCGATACCAGTATCGTATCGGAACATCCCTAGTTTAATCTCTGGACATATAGGCAAAGATTATTCAGTCTTCAGCTGTACTCGTCGTTGAACTTCCTCAGCATTGAGCAGATTTACAGGCTTGTAGGTCTTTTAAGAAGAAACCAGTAGGAGGAGTTAAGTCCCACCTCTCTTGCTTCTAAAGGTTGGAAAAAGTTCTTGGCCTATTCACACCTAATTACTTCCTATTGACTTATCCTGGGCTTTGTTCTCAGGCTGTTCACACTTATGTATGGCCCTGCTCTGTCCACTGGGACTCAGTGGTTAACTCCTACTGGTTTCTTCTTCAAAGACCCACGAGCATGTCAATTCTGCTCACACAATTCTTACTCTGGAAGTCCTACACTTCAACTACAGAGTACACATGAAGACTGGAAAATCTTTGCCTATGATGGATAACTCCTGTACGACTGAGAACTTACACAGGCTCTGAACGTATAAACTTTCACCTGGAAACAAATTAATTGCCAAATCTTTGCAATAAGGTGTTTTATTATTGTACTGATTCAACGTTTCTCCATAGATTGACACAGACAATTGCACCACTTTCTCAAAATGCATTTTTCTTACATTCTTACAACATCTCAACTTCAGTTCCCCTACAACCATCACACTTTCCAGTCTTGTACTTAACACATTGAGTGCCGCGCTGTGGGCTCTCAGTGGGTGAAAACAGTCTATTTCTACATGCCTCGGTTCCTGAGAAATCCAAAGCTAAACGGAGGCAGGTTTTCATCAAAATCACAGTTTTTTTCCCCCTACAAACGGAGACATCGCATGGTTTATGAAACATGCGCCACGCTTCTGATACTTACATTTCCGGGTCAAAGGACTTGTAAGGTAAATATAGCAATATTACATTTTTGGCACTCAATGTGTTAAGAATATTTACATGTTTTTTGAGTGGGACTTTTCAATATTTAATTCCTAGCCTGATGTATTGAGTTCTGAACCCCAAAAGAAAAGCAGAAAAGCTACACAAAATGTCCAAAATCCCCTCTGAACGAATCTTTGTAACTGATATATTAACAAAATAAAACCTTACATTTAAACCTGGCTCTATCCATTATTTAGATGGTTAAAAATACCGTAAATATTTGGCAATTTTTACAAATAAAATACATAATGAATACATAAAATGACAGAAAACTTGCAATACTTTTCTCTTTCAATATTAATCAATATGTTTTCTCTAATACTGATACAACCTTTCCCCCCACTTTCCTTTTTGGTGTTTGAGTGGCCTATAGTTCTATTTTATTTATTTTCTCAAGGAAGACTGTACAAACGCTTCAGTTGGTGAAGTGGTGATGGAAAAGTGTGAAATGTAATCTAATTCCCAGGTTTTGATGGGCCGTGGCTTGTGCCGATGTGCGGGACAGAGGAGAGGTGATGATGGGCGAAGAAGACTGTGATGCCTCTCCACGATTCTGCTGCTGAGGTGGCGATGGAGGTACGTGAGGATGGGTTAAAGGGATGTAAAACGGCTTATACTGATGTGGTGCTGAAAGGAACAGAAGAGAGAAAGAGAAGATTCTTTGATATCTTTCATGTTTTGTTTAACAGAGAACTTCCCGTGAGGTTAAGGGGGTCATTTGTCAAGTGTTTGCCCAAGTGTAAAATGATTTTTAGCACGTGCAAATTAGGTACATGCCCATTGCCCAATAAAGCTATTTGCTATCTTCCTAATTGCACTTGCTATTTCTATCGGCGGAGAGTCCTTGCCTTAAGTGGAAGTGTTCAAGTATCTCAGGGTCTTGTTCATGCTCGAGGGGCCGATGGAGTGAGAGATTGACAGATGGACTGGTGTAAAGCTCTCGATTTACCGGTCAATCTAGGTTCCTACTCTTTTCTGCGGTCATGAGATATGGTCAGGACCGAAAGACAAGATCTCACCCGAGCGTTTCCTCCGCAAGGTAGAGCTGGGCGCACCCATAGACATCGGGTGAGGCGTTTGGTCACCTGGGAGGAGCTGTAGAGCTGCTCCTCCTTCACGTCGAGAGGAACCTGCTGAGGTGGCTCGGGCATCCGTTTTGGATGTCTCCCTGGTCCCTATGACACGATGGGAGGATGATGTCTTTGAGCTGGCCTGGGAACGTGCTCAGACTGTTGCCTCCATGACCCGGCCCCCGCATAAAGTGGAAGAAAACGGATGGGCTATTTTGCACCCATACTAATGAGTCATGACCCCCAAGTATCTCACAAACAGGACCCTACTGTAGGGCTGTGCAATATTATAATAAAAACTGAATCGTGATCTGATCCCCTTTGACAATCTTCTATTTTGACGTATCGTGATTCAGTAGTTTTCAGTAGTGAAATGTTGCAACTTTTCTCCACACGATCCCTCTATTGGACAGTTTTCCCACCCACACCCATTTAACTAATCACAACAGATAGCTTTATTTATTTTTTAATGCAATGTACAGTTGTGCTCAAAAGTTTATAAAGAACACAAACACAAAAACCTTTATTTCACTCATGGTTAGTGGTTGCGTATTGTGCATCTTGAACCAAACATACATTTTACACATACATAGTTGTTGAAGGTCATATAAACGTTAGATCAGGGACATTTGAGTAGTTTCTGTTTCATTATGATTTCAAAAGAATAAACTCAATTCTTTAAAATTCAAGTGTTTATTCTTTTGAAATCAGAATGGCTTTGAGTGGGATGAGTGGGGAATAAGATTTTTGTGTTACCATTCATATTCTATGAAAAATGAAAAAAAAAAAGGTATGTAAACTTATGAGCACAACTGCATAATGGTGATGAAATCAGGCCAGGGGTCTCCAACCTTTTTTACCCTGTGAGCTTTTTGCATGACAAAAATGGCAGTGAGCTGCTTATGCTTCAATGAAACACATGTAGGTCTATCCACCTTATTCTGCCCCTCCCACTTTTGTTGTAAAAGCATTTCCTGTTTTTATTAGCACTTCCTGTGAGCTGAGATTTCCATTGTTGTCAATGGAAGAGAGTGAAGAAAATAAAAAGGGAATCAACAAAAAACTTGTAAAAAAGCTTAAAGTAAATAAGTTTGTGTGGCTCAGGTTTAGTTTCAGAGGATGGACGACATGAAAAAAGTCACCTAAAATAATTTTTTTGCGATATTATCTCTGCCTTTTTGTTGTGACTCTAATTGGCTAATTGTCTGTGAGAAACTCTAAAGGACCAAAGCTGATGGATATATTTACAGGGGTTTGTTGTAAATGTTACATGTTTCACCAAAAACAAAAATCAAAGCCAATATCAGCTCAAGTCAGACCTGCAGTTGACCAGAAATACAAAATGGCGACCCCCATTGCAACTTCCTGAATAAGGTGAATAGGAGCCAATATAATAATTCTACACAATATAAGAAAATGACTGTAGTTTCCACTTTATACTTTGCTACATGCACCTAAATGTTTAGAGATGATTTGTTCAACGTAAAAAATGCATCTAAAATTTGACTCCTTGACCATATGTAGAAATGTAAAAAGCCTTTGGCAGGCTTCTCTTGTTGACATGGTGTAGTATGTAAATGAACAGGTGAGAGAAAATTCAACCTTGTTCTTGGATATACATCATTAACAGGGATTTTTGCAGGATTCTGTGTGTTCTGTATGTGGTATATTTGAATATAAAGCATCATTTAAATTACAGTTCACTGCTCTTCTCTTTTTAAATTCTGCTTTATTCTTTGTTACCATTTATTTCCTGTTTTGTGTTGCCTTTGTACTTTCTGTTACTAAGCTTTGCCGTGGACGCAGGAGCATGCTGCAGCCTCCACTCTTTAGAGACAGTGAAAACAGAAGAAGAGGCAACACTGTGAGTTTTGAGGTCACTTTTGAATGAAGTGAAATGAAGAGCTCCATTCATTTGAATCACATTCTCCTACTCGGGTTAACTTCCAGCAGCTGTACCCGTAATATGACTCATTGTTTTTTTTACTGCTGCTAAAAGGCTTTTTATGTCGGTTAGAATGAAGTATTTTGCGTTGTACAAAATGAACCAAGTTAAGGGAAGCAATAGAATGATTTACATGTTACCATACCACAGCAGCGCTTTTGTACCTGCTTTAGGCACTCAAGCACTGTTCTTTGCATTTCAGTAGTTTGGTTTTATATTTAAAAATATCCCATTATGCTATGTTTACAATGATCAATAGAATAGCATTTTCTAAAGGACATAATATGTGCTAGTACTGTAATCGATCTAAATAGACCAGTTCACAATGTTTACTGCGCATGCGCGAGGTCAAAGGTCGGGGTTGTATCAATGATGGTAAACTCATTGAGTTTTCATATTGACTTACAAATGATTAGCAATACAAAACATTGATACATTATTGAATAAAAACTGTACTTCATCTAGTTTCCTGCATGGCTACGACTATATTCTTTGCAAGCAGGCTCACACTTGCCGCTATTTGTCTTCGTCCCCCTTCTAAGGGACGAGTGGTGTTTTCATAACGTCAGTCGCAATTGTTGAGCTTTTGTTTGATGGATATTTTTAAAATATCAGTGGTTTTGGCGTTGCCATATTTGCTCCGATGGGGCCTTAACCTTTGACCCACGCATCTGCGATAATGCTTTTAAGAAGCTTCGAACAACATTGTGAACTGTAGCAGTCTAATCTTGCTATTGTGTCTGTCGCAGTTACCTTTATGGACCAATGTCGCAAATTCAAATAACCAAAGAAATATCCATCTCACAAAGTCTATTCAAATAAGTAAACTGAAATAGGAAACCATAAGCTGGTAGATAGTTTTATTTTAGCACAGCTCACCTTATTGTTGACAATTTGAGCAAAGTTACAGCCTCAAGTTTTGTTATGTCCGCAAATAAGCTTCCATGAACCGGATTTGGTTCCAACTCTAACCGGTCCTACGAGAAACTAGCGCTTGCAAAAGGTTCCTAGGTATGTCTTGAATGTGCACAAATGGGCATCAGAGGAATAAATGCGAGAGGAAGTGGTATGTTGCGAATTCCCAACACTGGGCATCAAGGGGTTAACATGGAAGTTTTAAGGGTTGGACATATTTACATCTTGATATAAATGATTTAAGGTGCAGTGTTAATTTCATCATAGTTTCAATGTAATATTTTTGCTGACTAAATCAAAAGTTGTGAATGAGAATAAAGCTAAGACTAAAATCCCCTAAAATCAACAACAAAAAAGACTGAAAACGTGAACTTTCATAACAGCCATGAAAGCCTCACTGCCAGAAGAACAGGTCTGTGCTTTGTTCATGTGGGTGAAGCTCCAGAAGCAGTGAATCTGATCAAATATGTTAAATATTCAATTCAATTAATGTGAAGTTGACTGAATTAATTTTATATTTAGTGAAGTGACTTATTGACTTTTGCACTTATACTACTTATATTACGCACAATATTTTATTTAAACTAATGGTGTGTCCGTGTTTGCGTGTGTGTGTGTGTGTGTGTGTTTGGATGGGTGTCTGAACACTGAGGTGAATGCACTTGTAAATATAGGTGGGGGGTGGGAGTTGGGTGTGGAAATTGATGTTTCTGTTTTTAATGTGTTTTTAATCTGTAAAGCACTTTCAGTTGCATCTTTGTAGGAAAAGCGCTTTATAAATAAACTTTGATTGATTGATTGATTGAACTAAATTTACATCATCCGGGCAGCACGGTGTTAGCACTCATGCCTCAGAAGGTCCCGGGTTCAATCCCTGACCAGGACGTGGCCATTCTGTGTGGATGTTCTCTCTTTGTCCTCGTTGGTTTTCTCCGGTTTCCCCTACCACTAAAAAACATGTACAATAGGCACAGGATGAATGAGAGTGTGAGTGTGGGACAGCGGATGCAAATTAACCCATGGCTATAATCCGGTGTGGTGTGTTAACATGCATGAGTCCCATGTGTTTTCAGTAACATAACTGTCCCAACCAAAAGATAAATAAATAAACACATTTTTAAAAAGTTGAATATAAGTAGACTAAAAGTGAAGTTAGAAGTTACCCCAGGGTGAGACAATAGAGAGGTAATGATAATGAGTATGAATAGGCTAGATGTTCCTACGCACCAAGAGAGGAGGGATTTAGAGGTTAACTCCGCCTTCTGGTTTACTCTTAAGAGACCCACAAGCGTGCTAAAGTCGTTATTAAGCTGATGACGATCTTTGGACTAAGATCGAAGCGTCCTACACTTCAACTACAGAGTACAGATGAAGACTGTATTTGAATACTAAAACTGAAGAGAATTATTTGATTGAATCTTCATTTTCTTTCATTTTCGGCAGAAGACTAAGACTAAAACCAACTAAAAATGCGTCATCAACACTTTGCAGCTCTTTCTATATGCATTGTTTTTTTTTTTAGCTTTGATGTATTCTATGTATCCTTTCTATTTAACACCAGACCGACTTGGACATCTGCGGCAGTGACTCACCAGTCTATGACATGAGGCCACACCAGGACATCACATGTAAGTATTCAGCTCTGTTTGTTGTTCATCGGATCCATTACAGTCTAGTGCCGCCTCGTCCGACAGAGCCAGCCCACAGCCCCCTCTGTCTCTCCCTGTGCGCGCTGGAATAATCAGACAGTGAGCAGAGCTGCAGGGCACTGTCTCTGCTCTCACACAGACACAGTGAGGATGACACTGTCGCTGCCCCATAAAACTATTGGGCTGACACACATGGCTCTGTAGACACATGCTGTATCCTCACATACCGAAAGACAGGCAGGTGCACAATGCACACAAGCAATAAGAGTCTGGGCGCACGGCCACACAGCTACATTTCCCTCGCTATTGCACATTTTTGGTTTAGCGAGGTATACGCTTGTCTCTGTTGTTGAAGCTTGATTTCTAAATTTGCATGTTCGTTTATGACCGAATTGGCTCACTTGAACCAGATCTCAATTGTGAAAGTAGTTTTTATTTAAAGCTAACTTTACATAGATATACCCTAAACAAACTCAAGAATCAGCAGCAGCAACACAAGTGAAAGCTTTTTGCACTAGAAATTACTTGGCTGGACTGTTGTAGCCTCTTTTCATTGATTGTGACTCAAAGATTAGAGTAAAAATGAGTAAAAATGTAATGTTTGGATCATTTGAATCAGGGATGCACCAATCTGATGCTGATCGCATATCGGGGCAGATCCCGGAAAATTTGAATATATAGGATATCGATTCCAAATATCCGATACTAAACCGATACTTTCACCAACTTAATCTAAGTGAACATGCTGTGTGTCATTTGAAAACTCTTAATTTAATTCAAATTTACTCAATGAAGTAGTTTTACACCACACAATACTACTTTTAAACACAGCGCAAAATACTGCCAGGGTCATCCGTGCCGAAAGTAACAAGTATCACCGCTGGATCAGAGAAGCCACTGAGATCAGGAAACGTGCACCAACATTAATGAACCGGGACGACGGCGCGTACACCCTTTCTCACACCTGGGACGCTGTCCTGGAGAAGGCTTCAGTCAGACAGTAGGGGGCGCAAGCTTCCCCTGCTGACTGGTAAATCCATATAAGCAGCCTCAGACACATCACTTCACCATCACGTGAGGTCACCATCCGAAGACCACAGGAGAGGTTGAAACTAGTCAAGCAGGTAAACAAAAGCCTCCTTGTCTTACTAAAAGAACGCTAAAAATAGTTTAAACTAAGAAGACCGTATGAACTTTTTCAAACGTTTGCAAAATACTGCAATTAGCAGAAGTACACTAATGCTAGCTTCAACCAATCAAGGCTAGGACAGAAATTATGACTGGATCACACCTAAAGTAATGAAAGAATTTTGGCCATTTTGTTTTAGTTTGAGAAATTACATTTTCTGTTACAGAATCACTGATAAAACATTCATTATGATCAGACCACTTTATGTTGTAGTTGTTTATATTAATGTAACAAGGACCAGTTACTTTACATAAACAATATACAGTACAGGCCAAAAGTTTGGACACACCTTCTCAATCAATGTGTTTTCAATGTGTTTTCTTTATTTTCATGACCATTGATAAAGAGGAAATTCCAGTAATGAACCCTGATAAGGCACACAGTGAAGTGAAACCATGTCAGGTGACTACTTCTTGAAGCTCATCGAGAGAATGCCAAGAGTGTGCAAAGCAGTAATCAGAGCAAAGGGTGGCTATTTTGAAGAATATATATAATATATAAATAATATATATAAAACATAATATAATATAAAACATGTTTTCAGTTATTTCACCTTTTTTGTTAAGTACATAACTCCACATGTATTCATTCATAGTTTTGATGCCTTCAGTGAGGATCTACAATGTAAATAGTCATGAAAATAAAGAAAACACATTGAATGAGAAGGTGTGTCCAAACTTTTGACCTGTACTGTATGTGTCATCTACACACTACTACTTTTGTGAAAATCTCATGGTATCGGTTGGCATTGGGTATCGATATCGTATCTAAAGCAAAAAAGATGGATCGGTGCATCTCCAATTTGAATAAAAAGGTATTCCTCTTAGTGTTCAGGTCTTCCAAAATATAGATGTATAGAGTTTTCAATATAAGAATGAGCCAGTCTTCTGAACAGCTCTTTCCAATGAACTGATCCAAAAGGTTTCGGCTTCCAGTAAAGAGCCATTACACCATGACTAGTATGTTCTCATTAAAGCTTTGTACGTAGCATGCGGTCTGGGAAGTACAATGGATTTCACGATCAGTATCATTTTGTTCTATGGCCTCTGTATTCCCTGTAATTTTATAGCATTCTCACACCTCACTTTTTCACAGCACTGTTTTGTTGTTTGTCCTGTTTTGCTCCTTCTAATTCAGTTGTTGAGCGAAGTACTGTGGATAATGAACAAGGAGAACCGTTGTGCGCCGTTAATGCCTGTTCCTGACTGATAACGCAACAGTAATCTGCGGCACATTGATTTAAAGACACACACCAGTTATTTATTTCCTCAATAAAACACAATGAAGCCAATTTCACGCAGGTCATTGGCTCTTTCTGCCTTTGCCACACACACTCCCCTAGATGCACAGAAATCAGCTTTTATCAAACACATAAATCTTCCATCTTGTATGCAGGGCCCTAACTGAGATTTTAGAAAATGGCCATTTGTCATTTTGGTGCTGGCTGTGGCTTAACTTTCTCCTTCTCTTCCCGAGCAAAATCACAGTTGAGTGTTCGCTGGCCAAATGCAATAATGGCCCCAAACAGACAGAATAATGTGATTTTCTCGGCTTTTATTCTGTGGCCGGGAGAGAGAGAGCGAGAGCGAGGGGACCGACGGAGATGGCATCGCAATCGGGAGGACGGCCATTGAGAGCATGGGCCTATAATGTATGATGTGATAGAGATCGCGCAGGCTTGAGGCCTCAGTGATGGGAGCGAGAGAGGGAGAGGACACAGATGGGTCAGGTGATTGCATCGAGGCTCACAATGAAGCCCTGCTATTGACCCGCTCATCAGTGTGAGCCGGAGGTTAGAGGGGCCTGCAGCCACCGCCCGATACGTTACGTAGACACGCTGACCTTGAGGAGCGCACCCCCAGCGGCGGCTGTCAGCTACCTTCATATTATCTACAATTGAGCCTTGAATTGACAGTACTAGAGGCAGGATTGTACGAAGACAAGACACAACAAATCAGGATGTTGGAGGCTATGCGTCTAATTTTAAAGTCAGGGCAAAACAAAATGGCAAGGTGATGTGTAATGATTATTCTGCTAACAGTGATGTTTTGATAGTCCAATTTGTGCCATTTGGGGAGGGAAGACAAGCTACTAGTACTGTCTAAGTCTCGTGAGAAAGTGCCACCCTACTGCATTAATCGTTTGTTTTGTCCACAATAGAAACCAGACCATTGCCAAATTCATAATGGAAAACCAGAGACAAACTCATTTACTGCTGTTACAAAGTATTTTTTTGATGTTTTCTATGAGGTAGCACTAACAAATGGTGGTGTACTAAGCATTAATTGGGCTGGGCCAGACCAGTGTTTGCAGTGATAATGTGTGCACCAGAAGGCTGTTCTGAGCCGCATCCTCAAACCAGAGCAGATTGAGTATCTCTCGCTGAGGGGGTCAATACATGAGCGTGTGCTGGCTGAGCTTAAAAGGCTTTTTAGGCTCTAGTTTGAGTCCATGATGGAAACTAAAGAGTGACCTCAAAGACTGCTGCTGCTAATTGTTTAGCTCATTGAGTGCTTTCTGTTCAGGAGCACTAATGATGGGTTGACCGGCACCTGACATTTGTGTTGCCTGCGCAGTGTTTGTTGAACATGTCCTCTGGATCACTGTCTCATCTCTTCATAGGTCACTGTCCATTGCTCTTGTCGAGTCTGTGCTGCTGGCTCTGATCCCATCTCTGTTCTCAATCACAGCATTTCCCTGGAGGCACGCAGCATGGGAGCTCCCTCCATCAATATTCCCATATCAGTCCTGTGCGCGCCACACCACACACGGTGTATAATCACTGTGCAAGGCAACAGCCGCACTCTCCCCATCTTAAGGACTCTTCAGTTCTACACTCTCTAAGACAGCAGGCTGTAATAAGCTCATTACTGACAATAGTGTGAATGCATACATATGCAGCTATACATGTGAAAAGATAGGATGTAATCCTTGACCTGTTCAGTGTTGAAATGAGCTGACAGGCCAAGCCGAAAATGACTTTATATGCTAATGAAGCTATACTTCTCCATCGAGATGAGCTCTTCCCCTGCACGTTCAGAAGAAAAAAGTTGGCAGTTTCTTCCTGTTGAACCTTGTGATGACTATATGAATATATTACTCCCATGTATTTGGGGCGATTCTATATTCAAATGATGTAAAATATGGTTGGCCCTATATTATAATATCTCTGCAGGAACTCTTGAGGAATGCAATTTCCCGACCTTATTTGACAAACACTGCATGACATGCATTATATTGAGACAATCACAGAAGAAAAACGTCATTATCTGCTTTTCAGACTTGTAAACAGAATCTTTTATTAGGCTTTAAGACGTTTGCACTTCTTTATTGCAGTACTCATTTGCGTATTATGTGAGTATAGTTGCCAGACTACCGTTATTAAAGTCAAACAACTTTGTAAAACAATGTTTTCATCATTTTGCCATGGGGTAGTTGGAAAAACTAAAAAGAATCATAACTTATTTTAATGGTCAGAAATAAAAGCACTCATTCTTTCATTGCACTATCGCTGTAAATTCATTCTCTATCAACATTAACAGAAATAGCAGACAGACTTTCCATTTGGCTCAAACAAGCAACTGCTAAAGTAAAACAGACAAGGTTTGCATTTCATCTGGGTTATGTCAAACAAAATGATGAAAACTGATGTGTGCTGTTGTGTCTGTGGAGTGTTTTGGTTAGCCCTAAATGAGTGTTAACAGCACTCAAGCTTATAAAACAGCAACATGGCGTACAGTACTACTGCTTATACCCTGCATGTCTGACCTGTCGGTCTTCTCCTCATATCTACAAATTGATTAGGGTCTGAGGGCCATCTCTCACTGGACTTTAGGCAATAAGGTCAGTGGTCATTGGGGGCTGATGTCAAAGCAAGTGGCACATGATGAATGGGAGTAATCTCACAGCTGTTACAAAATCACAAACAGTTTACTTGGGGGAGGGGGGAACAGCAAGCCTTTTGTTGCTTTAGATGAGAGAAAACTAAGTTTAATACAAATATCCATATATACATATATTCAACAACTCTTATATCTCTCTTC
Source organism: Lesueurigobius sanzi (assembly GCA_900303255.1). NCBI lineage: Eukaryota > Metazoa > Chordata > Actinopteri > Gobiiformes > Gobiidae > Lesueurigobius > Lesueurigobius sanzi. Next base: position 9,116 of record OMNZ01070496.1, on the reverse strand, counting down.
CTATAATTTATACACAATGTCCTAGATGTTGCTACTGTTACAAAAGCCATGCAATATCTACATTATAGATATAGTACATCTAAGAAATCTACTTTAGTTCTCAATAAATAGTAATAAATTATCCAACTTGACCAATTTCTATACAACCTATTGCACATAATATTTACATTGACTGCTTTGGATTAACATGTTCCCTTTTTCATTGTGACATGTTGTCAGTGTAGCTGCTTTATTGACTGCATACTGCATGAGGACAAGTAGTTTACTCCACATCCACAGAAGATAGACACTTCTGTCTAGCCTCTTTGTCATCAAAAGTCACCTTTTTGTTCCTCTTTGGGTCTATCCAGGAGTTGTGTATGATGGCATTGTTTGGAGTGGGATCTGCTTCAATGATGGACACCACTCGCTTCTTCATTTTGCTTTTCAACACTTTCTGGAACTTCTGCCTGGTGAAGGCATACAGTAGTGGGTGAAAGATAGTTGTCCCATAGGCCATGACTAGGAAGCCTAATCTGAGTTTGACCATGAGGTCACTGGGCCCCACGCTCAGGATGACTGTGTTAAGCACTGTAATGGGTGTCCAGCACAGCAGGAATGTGGACACGATCAGCAGGGACATCCTGAAAACCCTTTTTTGCCGCTCCCTGCGCTCCCTGTGTCTCTTCACAGCCCGGCGTAATGCAATGATGACAGACACAGAGGTCCGCATGCCCAGAGTGGGGTTACGACTGCTGCTGCTCTGGGATCCGTCTGTGGCCTCCTGCTGCGGTGTCATGGCTGTCATGGAAGGGCGCTTTTTCCTGCGCGCCTTCTTCTTCTGTGAGTTATGGAAGCGTGTGCCAATACGGATATTGAGTGCCTGCAGGATCTTGGAGTAGGTGATGAGCATCACTACTGCAGTGAAGAAGAAAATGGGAATTTGGGCTAGCAGGTGGTAATAGAGTCCCAGTTCAGTGTAGTACTGGTTTGTATGCACTACATTCTCCACCACAGTCTGGTTGAGATCAGCGTGACCCTGGGCAAAGAAGCCCACCTCAATAAACGGTACAAGGAAACTAACAAAAGATAGCACCCAAATGGCAGCCAGTAAGGCCAGTGCCCGGCCCATAGTCAGAACCCGGTTGGCTGGTTTCACTGAGATGTCATATCGGTCGAAGGTTATGGCGAGCACGTTTGCAGCTGTAGCAACACTCGCGAATGATACACAGGCCTCGTGGAAGCAGCAGACGAGGGCAGTGTCCCCCTCCAGAGACAGTAGCACAACCACAATGGTCAGGGGGATGCAGCAGACACAGATCAGAACATCCAACACATGGAGGTTCATAGTGACAATGTTACTGACCGAGCTAATCAGGTTGGACTTCATACAGTATAGGGCCAGCACAGTGAGGTTGGAGCTCAGCCCCAGAATGATCTCCAACATGAGGAAGCCTGTCAGCGAGACCTGGAAGCTGACGGGGTAGGAGTACGGGCTGGGGGTGGCCGGGCTCATGGTGCGGCCGATGGGTTCAGTGTTGTCTGTGACTGTGACGTTACTCATGGTGGCTTCTTTCTCCGGCTGGGAAAGGATATGCATTATCCTGTATGAGAAGAGAGCACATGTCAGCTTAAAGCAACCTCTTTAGAGAAGGAAGCCTAAAGTTTGATAAGCACATACTTGTCTCTGGGATCAGAGGACATATTATGCATCACTGACTATCCTTCTATCCTATACCTTGATAAGTTGATGTTTTGAGTAGTGGAATCTACCACATCCAGGCATACATTTCTGTTGATCCTAGATTACAATAGAAAGATCAGACAGCAAGATTAAAAGTTGCCACTCTGTATTGGCATTCTCCCTTGGTCGCTATCTTAATCAAAAGTGTAAATATTGCCATCTTGAGCAGCACTTTTCACTGCTATAACAGCTGCCTATGTGGCTCCCCGATACAAGCACGCCAAAATGAAAGTTGTTTTGTTATGTAATTAATATTAGGTAAATGTCATACACAGGCCTCTAGACTAAATTAAAACCACTGATTAGCACATGCAATATTAAAACCCCACCGCTTTCCCCCAGAGAAATAAATCTAGGCTGAATAGGACCCCAGACATGGAGAAAATGAAATTGATTTCAGCAATATTTACCCTTCCCTCCAGCACTATCTGAATTGCAGGTCTGTGTAATCAGGCCATGGAGTCCGCGTCGCATCCACAGAGACGAGCATCACATCCAAACACAGCCGATGGAAAAGTGTATCTGTTCCAACAAGCCCCTCTAGCCAGGCTTTTCCTTTCACTGCTAGTCTGTCCCCGTGCTGCTGCCTGCCAGAGCAGCACCTGTCTGGAAAGCCAATGGACTGTCAATGCGCTGCCAGTAATGCTCTGACCCAAAGTGCAGGTGAACTTCCATCCACCTGTCCCCGCAAGTAAAGGCGATGCAACGCAGGCTGTCGTCTTCGCGGCGTGGACTGCACGCTTGACAAATGAACAGGAATTACGTGTCAAGCTCCCAACCTCCGTCTGTTTAAAATCTCCGGGTATTCCCAGAAATCGTGGAAGCACAAAATAAACAAAAACACATCGCTTCCCTTTCAGCGCTGGGATGGTGACATGATCCAAATCCGGGTAGCCATAAGACATCAGTTGATAGGTGAGTTGTATTCCATGGCCTGTATATTCCACGTGAGCACATCTCCATAGTAATGTATAGTATGAGCCCCGAAAAGGTCAGTGCGTCCGAGCTGCATCTCCCTCTTTCTTTCTTTCCTTCCCTCTCTCTCTCTCTCTTGAGAGCACTAATGGAAGCAAGTGTTCACTCTCCTCCTTTCTCATCAGTCTCCGTACGCTTGGCTCCAGCCACCATTGACTTGTAAACGGAGCACTGGTCCCCGGTTCTGTGCGCACACGCCGAACTCCCCATCACTCTGCTAGCGCGTGTGGGGACCCAACATTGCAGCTCTTCTGCGCGTCTAATCACTGTGACATTTGCGATCAACCGGATTTGTACGCAGACATGAAAGGGGGGTGGTTGATTCAACAGTTTGTGATTATCCCAAGAGGGGGTAAAGTAAGCGTGTGGGGCCTGTCTTCCTTGTCTTTTTTTTTTTTTTTAGATGCAGGAAATCGCACAATGCCGGATCGGATCTCTTTCAGCCGTCCATTTTAGCCACCTGGAAAATAAGAAAATGAATAGTAATGTGAGGAAGCAAAAGGGATGTGTTAATCAAAATAAACATCTCCAGAACAGAGAGGGGACAAGAGAAGTAATTAGCATAGCAACAAGACTTTGATATCTAATCGTGCTCTTGTTGCGTTGGGCCTGGCGGTCCTTCTCTCTAAATTAACATATCTGTTGCACGGAAAACAAAGCAGAACATGGAGAAAAAAAGTGATTTGCTATGCTGTTAACCGAAGTATGATCTCGCAATTCAAACAACATTAAATTATTCATGTAAATTATTGTACGTGCCAGCTACCCGGTGATGAAATGGTCTCACAAATCTGTGCTATAGGACACACTGAGAGCTGTAGCACAGTGGGAATCCTTTGGGAACTTGTCATGAAAGACACTGAGCCCTCCTCGTGTGACAGTCTATAGGAAACGTGTAATCGCTTCAGAGGAACCTATCGGTCATTCTCCAAGGTTGTTTCTGAAAGGGAGCCTATACGTTCACTGCTCTAAGGCTGGGCTGGTTAGTATTTTTAGTGTCGTGCCAGTGTGCTGTGCCGTGAAGAAAATGGCAAGGGGAAAGTTGTAATTAGGTCACGCTTTGAAGTTTTGCAGAAGACAGGGAGATTTAAGGTTGTGGCTTGTCGTTTACACAAATGCGTTGACAGCCACGGCGTGCGAGGAATATGAAACACGCATGTTTTGGGAATTAAATTTATGTCATCTTGTTTCGCCCTGCCTGTAAGCTCATCTACACTTTACTATGCGTGGTGGTAATCTAAACAATCAGGCAAACTCACCGTGGCAATCAAAGGTGCTCCACTCTTCTCTCTCTGAAAGAAAAAAAAAAAACTTCTCCAGCAGCGTAGATTGGCTGACACAAATCCTTGTCCAGTCCACTAGTTTAAGTAATGCTGAAAATATTGATGAGCACCCAGGGGTCACGTCAACTCCAGATGTTGTCAGAGCCACAGCTGGAGAGATTACTCCTGTGCTTGGCTTTCTTCTTCTTTCTATTTATCCATTCAGATCCCCTCGATTACTGTCACATCTCAGAAACTCTGGAGCTGCGCTGTGTGTTGCTTTTGCTGCCTGGATAAGTGTGCAAACCATCGGAGTCTGTATCTCTCTCCATCCATCCCGCCCTCCCCTCCCTCCTTCCCTCCCTCCCTCTCTCTCTCTCTCTCTCTCTCTCTCTTACTGCGGAGGTTTGCAGTGCTCCCCCATTCCTGATTGGTCTTCTGTAATAGGCTTAACCCTTTGCTGGCTTGACACTGGCAAGGTATTTCCTTTTGTTTCTGCCCCTAAACCGGCAAAACGCCCCCCCCCCCCCCCCCCCCCC
>OMNZ01070494.1:0-10125 GCA_900303255.1 Lesueurigobius sanzi | reverse complement strand
CAATAGAGAAGCTCCTCTCAACGTGCGTCACAGCCTTCGTCTCTGGTGACACCAAAGTGACAGGCGTCAACTTCGAAATAAACAAGCGTCAAAAAACGGGCGTCAAGGGCTTTTTGACGCGTTTGGTCTGAACGCAGCATAAAACTTAATAACTACTTAACTCATAATGAGTAGTGCTTCACATACTTCACTTATTCATTATTATTTCATACTTAAATAATTATGACGTAACCATTTATAACTACAGTACATACAGTATACTACATTAGACCATGATTAAACCACATATTAATGAGTAGTAGACATAAATTATTATTAACTAATACTACAATGGCTGACTTATTCAGATAGTTATGGTTCCGAGTCTCGTCCTGGTCCAATAAACTGCAACATCACATCTTCAATACGAGAATGTGCTTCTACCCAGCCCAGGTCACAATCGTCGGATTCACCCGTATCTACTCTACCCTGGAGTTCTTGCTTTTCCACATGACCGGTGGGCACTCTTTAGGGGGCGGGGTTCACCGGCTGCAGGAGAGGAGAAGATGAGGACGCACACAAACATGCAATCTAATAATGAAAGCAACAGTCTGGAACACAATGAGAACACTGTGGAAAAGTCTGCCTTTCGATGAACTTCATAAAATTATTCTGAAGCTCCAAGAAAAAAACTAGAGGAAGCTGCTTAAAAACAATCTATGAAGGTAAGCTATGTGCTAATGTGATGCTTACAACAGCTCAAGTCGTGCTAACAGCGCCTAATGCCATCGATCGGCAAGATCGCTTTTTACAACCGTAGTGTAATTTTTAAATAATAATCTGGTTGGACGTTGCTGTGGGCTGTCTTCTCTCTCCTCTGACAAATCAGAGGCCAGCAGTCTGTTCACGTCATGCTAGTATCAGTTCAGCTCACTTTGACCCAAGGCTGAAGACGGTCCCAAAACTTGTGCCTGGCTCACCCGGTTTGATTCGCCTCTGGCATGTGGAAACAAAAGACTAAGCGGGTAGACCAGGCACTGGGCTCGGCCGGAACTGCCAGTGGAAAAGAGCTATTAGTCATTCTTGTGTCCTTTCTTGATTCTGATCGATGTGGGGAAAGAAAGTACACGTAACTAACTGTTAGTGACTGCCTGAATAAGTCATGCAGTATTTGTTTATAATCATTTATACACCTATACTAACTGAAGTATGTGAAGAAGTATTCATCACGATTTAGGCATTAATTAACTGTAGAAGTTAAGTAGTTATTAAGTGTTAGTCACACTTAACTAATGAATAGTTCATGATGAATTAAGGGTTAATTCATCATTTATTAAGGCTAAATAAGGTGTAGTTATGATAAAGTTGGCAGAGGAAGTTTCCTTCCTCTGCCAACTTGGTGTGATGTTAATGTTGTGGCTGATGAGTAAAAAAAATGAGTATTTGCTTACAACTGTTGAAGCATTTTTTGCTATTATTACTTGCTCTGTTTTTGTTTTTTTGGAAAGTTATCTCGTAGGAGGTCATCCTCAATTCAAACTAAACAAGATTGACGTTGATAGTAATTGAAGTCATCTGACCAGCAGCGATTTTGCCAGCTGGATCCAAAATCTGAGCTTAAACTACAAGGACAAGGGCCCCGCATGTCTGAAGTGTCAGTATTATTGAATCTTATAGCTCCACAATCATTAGCACACTTCACACCCCGAGGCGTCCTCTGAGAAGCCACTTCTAATGTATTCCTCTAAGGCTGATGTCAGCGTGCAACTTTATACACCCACAACAGATCAAATCGCTATCACTCTCCAAAAAAGATTTTATTTCTCAGGACACGGCCGCTGAAATGTAATGTAGCATGGCCCTCGTCGTCCCATCAGGCTGTCTGTGTGATGTGTTCAAACCCAAACCAGTGGAGGACGAACACCTACAGACATTTTACTGGTGCTATGTCTTTGTTCGACATTTGAAAAGAATATGACGGCTGGTTTATTTCCATTGCACATAATTGTGATTTATAAAAAAATGAATGAAATTGAACTTTGCTCATCTTTCGGGGACCACCAGGCAGTACCTTCACAGACCCCGAGGGGAGCCTGGACCCTTCTTTGTGACCAGCTGATTTACACCAACAACAAAGCCAACTTCCATTTGTGTATTGCACATTGTTCCTCATTATATTTTCCAGCGTGCTGATGGATGGATGTTACAGAGCACTTGGAGGCTTCCATCATCAGTTCTACAGTGCATTAGACTGTTTTTCCACTCCAGACAAATGAGAAGCTATACCTTGTTACGGAAACAAAATTCTTTTATTTCTGGAGAACGGCGCTTGCTGGAGACAACACTTAATCTGAAATAGTACTGGGACAATGCACATGTCCACAACTGCTGCATCATTAGTGGATTGCTTCCTCCTTATGCGAGTATACAGAAATATGGCTGCAGCCGTTCTGAAGCACATCCAATTTATCTAATTTCCCTGTATTCCAGCGGCCTGACAGCTAACAGAATCCCCATACAAATCTAATTACGCCTTACAACTAAGTGACAAAAACAAATAGCAAAAACAGTGTTGTTTATGTCCCGGAATGAATTCTGTGCTCCACGGACCCGGATTTCATCGTAATATAATGTAATGATATTTGCAGCAGCTGTGCCCAGTGTTGTTGCTCTAATAAACAAGATCTACAGGCCATTTGAATTATTAATGTTTACACAAAAGATGTAATTTAGGAAGCATAATCTGGTGAAAAGAAAGACAGCGCAACGTTTGTTTGTCATCTCAGGCCAAATTTACAGCTCAATTTCAGCAGCGCTCACAATAGCACCGGCCGTATCCCCCCGGGACAGTGATCTACAGTTTCAACACAATATTTATTCTCTTTAATCTGTCTGAACGCGCGGTAAATAAATCAAATCCGCAAGTTGTGGCAAATAAACAAAGATGAACGCTGCAGCTTGGTGGGATATCAAGGAGGAATTTGCCTCTTGGATGTCTATATGTGAAATTGACTGTCTGCGCTGGGTGTGATGAAGGGATTGATGGGGGGGGGGGGCTGTCAGTTTAAGTGTTCACAGTCTGTCTAAACAATGTTCTGCTGAGCTGGATCCACTATTGACGTCGCAGTAGTCCCAATCAAAAATCGATACGCCGAACTGCTGGGGTGTACATTACCCCATTTGACAACCTCGTATTTGGTTTTCCAAGTCGGCGCTCTCCCCAATCCTCCAGGCTGACTGTTGACTGCTGGGGCTGGTTTCCCCGTGTTTAACCTGTGAGGCTGTGCGCTCTCATCCCTCTCACTTTGTGCCGCTGAAAGAGGCTCTCTCACCACAGTCTCCAGTCTAATCTTCCCCATGGACATCCACTAATCTCTCATTTATGTCCGGAGAAGTTTGTGCTCAAGAGTATTTCAGGAGGAAAATAAGCCTCTTTAAAGTCAAACTTTGGGGATTTGAGAGTGACCTAGAATTCAACTCACCACAAGTAATAAAGTGAACAGTGACTTTTACAAAATGGTCTGGTCGTATGTGTGGTAAAGTTACACTGATGCTCATTGATCACATCATAGCTGAAATACATTTCGGGCATAACCGTTACCACAAGTGCAATTTTAATCTGTTGCAATTTTAATCTGTTGCGATTTAGAGCAGTGGTTCTCAACTGGTGGGTCGGGACCAAAAGTTGGTCTCACAAGGATTTCCAGTGGGTCGCGGGCAGTGACTTAAAAGTTACTCTAATTTGACCCTCTTCTTCGAGTAACGAGTAATCTAACGCATTTCCAAACCAGTAATCAGAGTAAAGTTACTTTAATCCAAGTCACTGTGAGTTAGTATTTTGTCATGTTCCTGAGTGATGCAGAAATGATGCACCTCTGAGGACCACTCCCCAACAACTGTTGATGTTACTGTTAAAATGCACTTCCGATAAAGTGAGTATTGGCAAAACCCGTGTCATTTGTGTGTTGGAGGTGTTGTCAGCAGCTGCTGTAGTAACTAGTAGTAACTAATAAAGCAACTTGTAATCTAACTTAATTACTTTTAAAATAAAGTAATCAGTAAAGTTACTTTTTAACCTCTTAAGCCTGAGGCCTTTTTCTCCAAAACTCATTTATTTACATCATAAATGTACAGGTGTCCAAACATTTGGTAGAGCTTTGAGATCACGGTGGAAGTGAAATAATAATAAATTATGTTTTTCGACAATAAAATGAGGTGAGGAAAAACACACTTTCCCTTGTTCCTCCCTGTGGTGCAGCAAATAACAACAGAAATGGATAACCCCACATCAGCTGTCATTAATTTGCAACTTGGAATATTTTGCTGCGTAAAACACAGTAACATCGGTAAATGTATCTGAAAGTGCAGAGCCATTTTGGGGGCTGCGGCTTAAGAAGTTAAAGGAGTAATCAGTAATCAGATTACTTTCAAGGTAACTGTGGCAACACTGGCCGCTGGCCTTTCCCTGGGAACTTTTTTTCCCCATAATTGAGCGAATTAACAAAAATTCTATCTTAAGTTAAAATGTGTAATGTGAGTCATTTTGACATACGTAAAAAATCTGCCAGTGGAATAAGTTTTACAGTTATATTTAACATAGTAAATCTAGCTTTATTATCTTTTTTAAGAGCTCTGACATGTTCTTTTCTTAATGTATGTGGTACAATCGTGTTCCACTGGCTGCTGTCCTTAATATACTTCAAATCGACTCTTACTTATTTCTATATGACCTTTTGCAGTATAGTCTGTTTAAATATTCATGATTTCAACTATAGGCTTATGTCATGCTCATTTAACAATAAATGTGTGGACATTATTCACTTCTCATTTGTCCCCTCCTCGAGCCACCACCTTATCGTGGTGGAGGGGAATGACCCTAGGAGCTCTGATGTCTGGGGTCCCTCATGACAAACAGGTCGTAGGTGACGGGTCAGACCAAGAGCGGTTCCGAATCCCCTTATGATGAAACCATCAAGGCCGGTTACGTCGCCCTGAGGTGAAGGAGCGTCGTGAGGCCGTCCTCCTGTGGACCCACCACCTGCCGGAGGAGCCATAAGGGACTGGTGCAGAGTGATCCCGCGACCCAGCAACGGATAAGTGGAAGAAGATGATGAATGGATGGACTTCTTATTTGGTGGTTGCGGCTTTTCATAATCGGGTGATGGTTTGTCCCAACGCCTAACCAGTTGAGAACCATTGATTCAGCATTGAACTTTTTTTATAGATGAAGGTACAATTCCCACAAGTCCCACCTCTGAGTAAAGCTGCTGTAAATTTCACAGAGAATTAAATAAGATTCAACTGCACCTGAATCTGAATGGCATCTCAAAAGCCAAGGCCAAGGACTCGACTCAAAGCATACCAAACAGACGATGAACGAGTCAGTCTAATTCAACTGGCCAGAGCTATTTGGAAAGGCAGATCATTCTTGCCACCTTTTGCTAAATGTAGTTTCATGTTTTTTTCCCCTTCGGAGCTGAGACCTTGATCTTTGTTAGCGAACCGCAACTCCACACAAACCGTGGATACGACTTCTGTTATCGTGTCAGCAAACATCCATACTGTAAACTGAGTGAATAATTGGAAGGTTTTCATTATCATCAATATTATTATTAGTATTCAACTTCCTCCTCCTCCTCTGTCAGGTGAATTAACAGCTTTGACCCAATCATCGCTGCAAGGACAAATGACTGTCTTTTCCTAACTCTAATCAAATCGCCCAAGACGTACCTGATTCAATTAAGATCTCAGCGCCATCACCCACTGGTCTGGTTTTGCTGCTGCTGCCATGTAATCATCCACCTCGAGTCTGTGCGCTGCAGATCGGCCATCATGTTAGCGCCGGTCAGCAGATGTGCCGGGATAAAAGCACACGGCTCGCATAACTGAAAACTGCTCCGGTGAAAGCTGGACTCATTTCTCCCTCACAAATGTTTAATGTGGCCAGTGGTGGGATGAGTGCTCCTGACATTTCGCAGTTAGCTGTTATATCAAAGCGTTTTAGTCAAATATTTCTGATCCTGTCGAGAGGTCCGTGCTCTGTAGCGATGGGATATTTTCTAACTATGTGTTGTCGAATACATTTTTCAAGGATTTTTCTGGACTTTGTGATGGATGAATGGGAATAATACGGCTCCAATCTAACGGTTTCATTGTACACAGCAGAGGAGTGTCTGTTTGAGTGAGAAAAGAGGACAGAAAAGGGGCCAGGTGGAGCTGAAAGAGAAAAGCATTAGCGACCTATGTGTAAAAAGTGGATTGCACTTGTATGGCTGTGTGTGGAGGAGTACAGGTACAGATGAGGCATGCACCATTAAAACGATAAGAGGTCCCATCCCTGGAGTAAACAGTGACATGTCCATGCGAGTGGTATACTCTAATACAGTGGTTCCCAACCTTTTTTGTTTCACATACCCCTTGGGCCTTTCATTTTTAGTCAGAGTACCCCCTGCCTCTATGGTTTTCTGAGTGAATGACTAAAACTCTTATTTATCTGGTAAAAGACACAGAATATTCTCAAACTCTCACTCTTTACAGTGAAATGTTTTAAATAGCTTTTCTTTGATCATAATAATAAAAAATATAATTCAGTTTTATTATTTTTTGTCTGAAATTATTCCAAGTACCCCCTGCTAAGCTCTTGCGTACCCTCGTGGGTCCCTATACCCCTGGTTGGGAAACACTGCTGTAATACATGCAGTACGTAACAGGCTTTACTTGAGTAATGCTGTTTTACTTTGACCTAACCGAGTAAACCTGTCAAGTTTGTATTGGAATGTTGCCTCTTTGTTTTCTTATTCGATGCATCTGTAAATGTTACTTTTCGTGGAGTAATGCAGAGGTTACATTAACAGAAAATTCTCTGTCAACGAGGGAACATTTTGAAGGCTGTCCTAAAGAATAATAATAAAAATATATAAATAAAATATAAAAAATATAAATAAAAAAAATGAATGACTAAAACAGCTATTTTACATCAATGGTCTTTTCACAAGAAACCGATGAGATGGCATCATTGTGATATACAAAAGCACAAACCTTTTTGAAAATTTTGTAAATTTTACTATTTTGAAATTGATTTTTAAATGTTTGAACAAGTGTCTCCACTGTTCTCTGGGCTCATGGTGAGGCTCAGTCTTCTCTCAGAGCCTCCACCAGAGCCTCAGTCAGTGGGGACTGTGTGCTCCCAAAGTTCAGAACATCCTTTGGACAATCCAACTTCTCCTTTAATGGGGTTAAACTGTGGAACTCTGTCCCCACTGGACTAAAACTACAGACTAACATTACCATCTTCAGCAGAGAGCTCAAACTGTGGTTAAGATCGAGACATCGTTGTTCTCATGTGTAAATTGTGCCTTGTTTTAATCTTGTATGAAATGTATTTAATCTTTTGTAATTTAAAAGCCCCCTGTGGACTAGTGTTGAAAACTAGCACATGTGCTATAACACTTGCATCTGGTTCGTCCAATGTTATTGTTATGTCCATATTAAATAAATAAATAAATAAATAAAGAACTATCTTATCTTATCAAAATGATTGAGAAAAATAACCCTAGTGAAACCACTTGTGTAATGCCAATTGAAGTTTGGCATTATCTTATTATTTTTTATTTTATTTTCATCAGTGGAATAATATCATTACTATCAACATGAATCACAGTTTTGGCACTTTTTTCTTGCAAGTCTCAGTCCTCAAGTATTTTGTTTTGTTTTACATTAGTAATACGTTGGTGACATTCTTACTTCAGCTTGAGTTAAATTGTTTTAAAGTAACATTACTTTTACTTGAGTAAATATTTTGGCTACTGTGCTCCCCTTATAAGAGATAAACCCTTCACAGTGTATTCTGTGTAAATGTAGGCCTATGATAATCTTGTTGATACATGTTAATTAGAAGAACAATGAGGAGGCTTGGGCAAATATGCAAAAAAAAAAAAAAAATTGCAAGTCTCAAAGATCAGGTAATTATAACAACTGTAAGATTTTACTGCGCAATGGCTAATGAGTTAAGTCTCAGCACATATGCTTGGAACAATGCCAGCCTTATACAATGCTCAGCTCCAATCCTTTTCTGAATGTGTCTTCCCGCCTAAATCGTATTACAAAACTGAAGCATATTTAACTTTGAGCTAGAAGATCTCTTTGAGTTTAAAGGTGCATTGTGGAAACCCTCTTGATGAGTATTTGACCTTTGATTGACCCAGTGACTTAAATGGCGCCTACTTTCCATCACAGCGGCCTGAATGATACTCAAGGATTAAATGATTTTAGGGTTTCTGGGAGGTTTTCTCTGCTTTATCTATCTCCATCAGCCGAGAAGCCCTAAGGCTGCTGTGAAGGAAAGCAAAGGCACCATGCTGATCACCCACACAGCCAGGGGGTACATAAATACACAAATATCAAGGTTTTTGTTCTTTTTGCCTAAGAAGTTCCACAGTGCACCTTTAAGTCTCTACACTATTTTAACATTGCAAGATATGGTAAGTGCCTTTTCATCACTCCTCACTCTCCAATTTCTCCCAAATGTGATTCTTTACACACACTTGTTTTTTTTTTTTCTGCTGCTGAGTGTAACTAAAAATGTAAAGAAACAAAGGGCACAGTTTGAGAGTGTTTGGGGACCATACTGTTTACCAAAGGGAAGGAGGCGTGCAAAAGGAGGCGGGCGGCAATAGCTGGAGTACCGAGGGGTTACAGCGTGTCACACTAATAATCCTGTTAGATATGTTAGCCCAGAATCTATGAATACAAAGAAGGCACTTGCTTTGATTCCATGTGTGCAGCGTGAGTACAAGGAGATTTGCTGTTTGAAATTCCAATATCTCAGACCCTGTCATTTCAATCTAATTGGTATCATTAAGTGCAGTGGCAGAGCTTTTTATACGCGCGAGAGGCGAGCTTCACACTTGAGATATGGGCACTGCCATTACACGCACTTCCATTACTGAGACCTATTCTGAAGTGACGGGGCGGACCCACCGTCTGCTCTGCGGGTAAAACAGGCACTCGTGTTGAACAGAGAGTAACATGTGGCTTTTTATATTTACATGTACATGCACTACGGCCTGGATATTATTCAATTCATAGAATACCCATTTTGTGTAAATGACAGTCTGCACTTGTTGGTCCATATGAACCTTACCGTTATAAGATGAGCCCCGTACCACCTGAGCCACTGTCGCCCCTGACACCATATGCTTCACTGGCTTCTTCATGGGCTTTTGCCAGAGTGCCTATTATCAATTGTATTAATTCCTGTGATCAAAGATAAAACGGGCAAACTAAGTGATACCAGCAACTATCGGCCTATTGCATTGGCCAGCTCAGTATCTAAGGTGTTTGAAAGGCTTCTCTTAATGAGGCTTGAACCATACCTCTGCACGGCACCTGATCAGTTTGGTTTTAACCTCTTAAGACCTAGAGCCCCCAAAAATGGGGACTTTTTTCAGATGCAGTTACTGACCTACGTGTTTTACGCAGAAAAATATTCCAAAGTTGCAAATTAGTGACAGCTGATGTGGGATTATCCATTTCTGTTCCACCACAGGGAGGAAAAAGGCCTTTTTGTGGGAAAATGTGTGTTTTTTTCATTCAAACCTATGGCAACCTCATTTTATTGTCAAACAACATCATTTATTTTTATTTCACTTCCACCGTCATCCCAAAGCTCTACCAACTGTGTGGACACCAAGATTAGCCATGTGCACCTAGGATGTAAAGACATGATTTTTGGAGAAAAAGGCCTAGGGCTTAAGAGGTTAAGCAGGGTCACGGTGGATAAATATAATAGACAGAATTCTACTATATTTATGTGCTTTCTGTTTGATCGACTAAATCATGGAGAACTTTTTGACAAGCTGGCTAAAAGAGGTGTTCCTGGTTCTCTGATCAGAATACTTGCTTATTGGTACTCCACTCAGCTCATGCAGGTGAAATGGGGCGACTCCATCTCTGACTTTTTTAGGGTCACAAATGGGGTTGGTCAGGGTGGGATCCTGTCCCCATTATTGTTTAATATCTCTATTGATGATTTGTCTGTGCAGCTGAATGAGTGTAAATCTGGATGTTTAGTTGGAAATGATCTCTGTAAGCACTTCATGTATGCAGATGATTTGGTGCTATTGTGCCCATATAGTGCTGGCCTCC
>OMNZ01070490.1:0-15490 GCA_900303255.1 Lesueurigobius sanzi | reverse complement strand
GTTCTAGTATAAGAGTCGACACCATACCTCGATATCATTGAACCAATCTCACTGTGTGGGTGGCAGTACAACTGTATGACTGAAGAACTGTAATTGTAATTGGACCTGATTGGACATCGAATAAATCAGTTTTTGATTTTTCAAACTACTTCGTCTCTTGGTAAGTCCTTGATTTTTTGATATCTCTGATTGGAATGTGTGCTAGAGTGTGTGTGGGCAAGATGAGAGCCTAGGGCCTGATAAATGAGGAGTAGAACGTGAGAATACATATAGAAAAGGTTCACCCAAATATGAAGCAAAACTACCGATGAGGATGCAATGACCTAGGTCATTTGGTAAGATATCATCTCTCTATATGGTAAGGGCACCCGCCGGTGGAGCATAGCGCTAGGGGAAAGCGGGGTTGTCCCCTACAGACCCTTCGGATTTAGGAGTATTATTTAAACGGGGGGTGAACCGCTGAGTTAGATACTCCGGCTTAAATACCGCAAGGCTATCTGCATATAAATTAAGAAATGGCCGACTGAGGTAACAGAGACTCTGAGAAAACTGGCCTAGCAGAGATCACCGCAATGGGAGACACTGATTTGAAAACGGCTGGCAGTCAATGAGTTAAATAGCAATTATTATAAAATAATTATAAGCACTATTATAAAATTTGTCTTGTGCAGATCATTTTATTGAAGTAAACACTGTCTGTCAATCATGAACCTGTCCGTGCAGAGATCGGAAATTTTCGAAAACACTTGAGTGCAAAAACAAAACACACGTGGGAACGGCGCAAAGGATTGTGGGATACCTCTTAGCTCCTCATCGTCAGCTAGGAACTTGCAGAGGTCCCTATGCTAAAGAGGCTATTTAGGAAGCTTAGAGGCTCCTATCCCTAGCTCCTTCCTAAACTGACAGGACTATTCAGACAGCACTTATCATGGAGGACGCTGACGCACTTCCAGTTTTGGGTTAGACCTCTGACCTCTGACCTCAGACGCAGCCCTGGACCTCCACTGTCACGTACTTATGGACAATCACTTCAGGTGCGAGCCGCTCACAGCAGCTCTCCTCTGGGATCCAACAGGAGCTGAGTGAGGTGTGGAGGGGAGCCAGGGGAGTTCATTTCCTTTCAGAAAGTCGTCTGTGAGAAGATAAAGCACTTTTAAGGAAAAATCTATGGAAAATGAAAATTTATACTTTCGAAACATGTTAAGGTAATTGAACAACACATCGCTTATCTTATTGTCTGATATAGAAGAAACTTAAAACAGTAAAGTAACAAAAAGACTTGAATGAATGCCATTCAGAAAAAAATATATATACTGAACATACTGTATCAATTTGAAACTTTACCAGCTCATTACTAAAAAAACATACAGCAAATGTTCTTCCTCATATTTCGAGAAACACACACAAGGCCTTTTATGTGTGTTTCTCGAAAAAAAAAATTAAAAAATGAATAGACCCAGCTTTAAATGGTGGTTTGATTTTGTTGATATATTAGTTGGTCCAGAAGATGGAAAATAAAGGCTGTAATTACAGTAGAAATCTTTATTTGGGAGGTGCTACTCTAAATGCAGTCTACAAGCAGCTCACTTCAGTTGAAATATAAAAAAGTGTGAGTTCCTTGATCTAGAACAGTCTCTAACTCTGACTTCCTGAATTCGCAGCTGTATTTCCCCAGACTCTGCGCAGTCCTCGGCTCATGCATTCTTCATCAGCCATAATTACACTTTTTTTTCCCCCTTTTGCATACTAAGCATATTAAACAGGGACAATGAAAGCTTGGCTCTTCCTGAACCAGCTCCTGAGCATGAGTCAGGACGAAGGCGCTGGTCGAAGGTTTCATTTTCTGAAGTGTGTGGCAGTAACAGCTGGACTATGAAGGTCAGAGTGGACAAGTGTGAGGCTTCAGAAACAGCTGCTCAGCATTAATGCAATGGAAATACATGTACATTTATAACACCAGCGCATTTTACTGTCTGGAAAAATTTGATTAAAATTAGCATTTTTTGGCTGCCATTTTCCAACTTTATAGTAGCTCCTAAAGACTCCAGATTTTCCAGCCTTATACTTACATATCCATGATCAAATACGTTTTGAAGGTTTTTTTGTTTTGGAAGGATTTCTCAATATTTAATCTAGAGGTGCACCTCTTGTTTTTATCAATTGAGGAAAATGTGTAATCTAAAGCCCCGTTCAGACCAAAGACGCGTTATCGCTCATGACGCTCATTCCTGAACGCGCAAATCTGCCAAAGATGCCGCTTATAGACACACATTGACGCAGCTACAGCTTTAACGTCTGGCCTCTATTACATTGATATAGTGTGAGCACCGTTGACGTCACCATCTTCAGTGGCGCTCACAGTAAGCATCCACCTGGCACTCCAGACGCCCGGGTTCAATCCCAACAGGTTACCATGTTTATATTCTTTTCACTCTGAAAAAATATAATACTGTTGTCCCAACACAAGTCTCACACAAAACTATTTATTTTTGTCAGTCCCCATGTTCAGGGGTAAATCCGTATGATTTGTGTCTATATAGTGTGTTGGAAAAAGAGGTGTGCAGAGGGGTGGATTCGAACTAGTGACCTCACGCACCTAAAACGGGAACTCTACCTCTGCTCAACCCTCAACTCAACCCTCAGCCAACCTCAAATGTGGTAAAGTGCTATTATTTTTTCAACAAGTCTCTATTTAAAGTGACCTTTTGAAATGAAAATATTGTACAATTTATTTTATTAATTTTTATTGAGCACTGAGTGATTTACTAACCGAAGAAGGACTTCCCGTCACTATTCATTTTAATTTAAAAATCCTGGTGCTGACCTTCAAAGCCTTGCATGGTCAGGCTCCCTCCTACATTAGACTTGTTATGTCCTTATACAAAGATCTCAGCCTCTGAGGTCTTTGATCAGAACCTTCTTAGGGTCCTCGTACTTGCTTCAGAACCAGAGGAGATTGTTCCTTCCAGGCTATTGCACCAAGGCTCTGGAATGATCTTTGGCTCTCCTTGCGTTCACTTAACTCAGTTGATGCTTTTTAGAGTAAACTTAAAACCCACTTGTTTCTTCAAGCGTTCTCTGGTTGATAAAGGCTGTTTTATCACCTCCATGTGTTGTGATTGCAATAGTATTTTGTATAATTGACTTTTTAATTTTATCTTTGTGCAGCACTTTGTCTGTGAAAGGTGCTGCTGTAAATAAACTTGCTTGTGCTGATCTGATCAGCTACCGTTCTGATCTCATGTGAAAATGAGCCGATCAAATGTACTAAATGTAAAACACATGACACGAAGGATTCATGAAAGCACCCTTTTGTTGAGTGCTGCCTGCCATTAAGAAACGAGAAGAAGAGGAAGGAACGTGCTTTTATGTTCTTTTTCATGTTGTGCTGACTTCTAAATTTTTTGTTTTGGTTCATAAATAGAGTTAATATCTATTGACTAAGTTCAGGAGCAGGTTCACGCCTCAACTAATCACTCGCTCTTCTCCAACCACTCCCTGCTCGTCCACGCCTCCAATTACCCAGACGCCTTATTTAAACCAGCCAACACCTTCCACACTGTTCATCTCAAAACTCTCGACCCCTCCCTCCCTCTAACTGGTCTTATCTTCCAGCACTCATCCTTCTGCCCAGGAGGGGGGTCCTAAAGAGCTGGGTGCACTACGAGACTACCCCCCCACCCACGTCTCCATCCAGCCTCCAATCTTCCTCGTCAATAATCATTATTAACTGCAATATTGTTGTGGTCCTTGCTAGTGAATGAAAACTGAGCCGAGGTTTGGCTGGACTTGGTTCTCGATTCCCATCCCTAACACCCTAACACTTGCTACAGCTCTGATGCCAAAAGAATAATGCACAAAAAGCGAATGATCTTTTCCTCTGATATTTGTTCAAGTCGTCCCACTGAAGTCCTCTTTGTTTTTCTTCTTCCACTGATCGAGTCGTACCTTCCAGCTCTTCCCCTTCTGCTCCAAATACTTCAAGAGAGAGTGAGAGTAAAAAAATCCATGATGAAAAAGTGAAACAAAACACGCGTGAAGAGAGCGCAGCTCCATGGCAACAGGACTTTGATATGCAGATGCTCCGTCAGCCCAAACCAAGAGGGATAGACCACTTTAAGGAGAACGCTGCGTGTTTGCATTAATGTGGATTCAAAACACAACTGTGCTTTTTACTTTTCTACAGCGGACTATATATATTCAGTCATCATTAGGGTTTTCGGAGAGTAACACCAGGCTAAAAGTAAATAGGCTGCATTCACATTCTAGAATTGTTTTTGGAGCAGGAGCTAAAACAACTCTACGGGAGAGAAACAAAAAAGCAAATGTCCAAATGTTTTCCGTGATCATTGTGTGTGATCCTACAGACAAACTATGCAAACTATACAGTCTTATATAATTAATATATAAAATTATATAATTATATAAATAAGTTTTTTTTTAGGTTTGAACAAAAAAAAGAGTACATTTTGTTTGCTCCTCAATTTGGGGCTTTTTCACTCATGTCATCTCCCGATATAATAAAAAGAAATCACTAAAAAAAACCTGCTGCACCTACAGTAACTTTAGGAGTAAAGCTACGCTAAAACTGATTTTTCGACATGGAACTTGCCAGTGGGTCTGTATCATCAGTTCTCTCTCCTGCGGAGGCCAGTGGCTCGGTGGCACGGATTAGGCAAACTTGAAGTGAATTTAATTTTTTATACTACTACTCAGTTTTTAGATCACAATGCAACAACATTTGGTTCTGTGTACATTGTGCATCTGAATGACAAATAATTTGTTATCAGATGTAATGGTTTCTGTATCAAAAAAAAAAAAATCTATATAAAAATGCGTCAGATCCCAAAGAGTGGGCTCCCTGTAAAGAGCCACGAATCCCTAACCTGCAGAAGCCAGATTGATACGTGTAGCACTCTAAATTGAGTTCTACATGTTATCAATCTGGAAAAGCGCCCGTTCAAACTGTCCGTGAAAAGGAGGGACGTTCAGTACAATATTTTGAGCTGATTGGGTGAAGCCCCAGTTAGTACACGCCTTCCGTAATGCGGTTTTAGCCAATCACAACAGCAGCCATGTTTGTTTTGCTGGGGCTGACTGTCGTCATACCTAGCTAGCTACATATCCCGCCCTGATCCCGCCCCCAGCTACACAGCAGGCATGTCATTGGGCAGAACCACCGGTTGTGTTGAGACGCACCTATCAACGGCCGCCTTTCAAGATGTATTTGTTGTGAGACTGAAAATTCATCTTGCAGCGCAAGGTTAACAAATCCCATCATTATGGAAAATCCTGGTACATTCTATTGTTGACAAATAATAATATATATTTTTTGTTTCCTCAGGTATGAATCAAGACGTCCAGCGTGAATCACCTCCAGGGGGCACACTGTGAAGACTTAACTAATGGAACTTTCTGGCCTTTTTGTGAGATATCTAATGCCTCTAACAAACTGACCTTTTCTCTTTTTTACTGTGAATAACTTTCCAAACGCTGCACTATGGATCACCTGTGTCCGGCTAACAGCGCTAGTCGGACGCGGGCCTTCATCGGGAAACTGTAGCCATTCCGGATTTTATACTTTTCACTCAACAGCCTTTGCGTCGCGTTTGTGGATTTATATCGAGATTGGGATCAGTAATGGATTTACCAGAAGGCAGCAAGCATGGAAAGAAGTCCACGAGTCAGAAACTGGAGGATCAGAAAAAGGTAGGAGCCATTTACAACTTCTATAAGAGCGTGTTTACATGAACTGAAATGTCCTGGGTATTTGATATTCTGGTTTTGACTCTGATCATATTCATTTATACTGTATGATCAGAGATGGATGATAGTAACCCAGAAATAACAGTAGGCTGTGTTCATGTGACATCACAACATTTTAAAGAGCCTAAAGTTTAAAATTGAGGTGGAGGGCAGCTGAAAATTCCATGGCGGTAACTCTGTTAACTGTCAAAATGCACACTGCAAAAAGTCAAGATATGGATGAGCTTAAATGACTGGAATTAAGTATAGGGTGTTGTTGTAGATCTGGAAGTGCCGTCCTGATGGAGATTTATCGTTATATCGAGATTTTAGTGCTGCACGATAGAGGATCAGACAATATCGATAATAGTGATATTCATGAGTCACTTTTCCCGCCGCCATCTCTCCTGGAAATTTGTCAAAACGCCCCGCGGGGCCAGTCCACGTAAGATCCAGCCGAAACTGTCCTCTTATTGGTGCTGGAGTCGTGCTAATGTCAGCGCTTTAAAAGGCTCTCTCTCCTCCTCTTCATTCTCTGCGTCTCTCATGCTGCCCAGCAGCTGTGCTCTGACTGAGTCACACCGTGCCCTGACTAAGTCACACCGTGCCCTGACTAAGTCACACCGTGCTCTGACTGAGACACACCGTGCTCTGACCGAGGCACTCCGTGCTCTGACTGAGGCACACTGCTCTGACTGAGTCACACTGTGCTCTGACTGAGACACACTGTGCTCTGACTGAGTCACACTGTGCTCTGACTGAGTCACACTGTGCTCTGACTGAGTCACACTGTGCTCTGACTGAGACACACTGTGCTCTGACTGAGTCACACCGTGCTCTGACTGAGTCACACCGTGCTCTGACTGAGTCACACTGTGCTCTGACTGAGTCACACCATGCTCTGACTGAGTCACACTGTGCTCTGGGAAACCTCTGGCTTATAAATGTTATAAAGACACTCCATGGTGCTGTTTGAGCCAGTTTGAGTCGGTTTCACTCATTACGGGTCGGTCCCACAAGCCTTTCTCGAAACTGATCGCGGTGGCGTGCACACGCTAACATGCACACGCTAACATGCGCACGCTAACATGCGCACGCTAACGTGCACACGGTAACGTGCACACGCTAACGTGCACACGCTAACGTGCGCTCCCACGTGCACGTGCCCCTGTGCGGGGCTCCTGTGCGGGGCTCCTGTGCGGGGCCCCTGTGCGGGGCTCCTGTGCGGGGCTCCTGTGCGGGGCCCCTGTGCGGGGCTCCTGTGCGGGGCTCCTGTGCGGGGCTCCTGTGTGATAACGTGGAGTTCAATTAACAGCAGTAAGTTTTCATTTAGGCCCCGCCCCCTAGAGCCAAATATAATCTACAGCCAGCTCCATGGCTCTTATTAGTGGAACAGACTGGCTTTATTCAGATGTTTCAAAAAATATCGAGTTATATCGTATATCGCCATTCAGCCCAAAAATATGGAGATATGACTTTTTGTCCATATGGTGCAGCCCTAGTGTGAGTTTATCTCTGTGAGTAAATCTCCTGTCAGCAGATATGAACTAAGGTCTAATTATTGTCTCATAAAGGTTTCCAAAAGTGGAGACAATATTCAGAAATATGTGCGTGATGTTGGCCATAAGTACAATATGGCAGGTTTGTGAATCACAGCGCTATCAAATAATGATCAGAGAAAACATTTGGACAGTTTCTTTGGTTTCTCTACCGTTGAGTTGTATTGGCTCCGATTCTAATAGAATTCTAGACCGTGAAGCGATTTGATCTTGTAAAACCCCAAAAGTGCCATAACCAGAATATGGCTGACACCCGGCAGACTCCAGTCCCTGTGAACACACTCTCTGCGGCTTGTTTTTCTCTTTGGTGAAATGGATGTTCCTTGTCTGACTTTGTTGCTATATTTACAACCTGAACCTGAACTTCCAGATCCAATTCCCTCTCCTCGGCGTCGCTGTTGTGTTCCACTTTCTGGGTTTTATAAATGAATGGGGGAGACAGACTTTCCTTTCCTGTTGTCGTCTGCGTTTGGGAGCGGTGCGGTCGAGTCTCTGGAGAATGCCTATTTATTGTGGTTAAGGCGATGCTTTTATGTTGGGGCTCGATGGGAATTAAAAGGATTATGTCGCCTACAAAATGAGACGAATAATAGTGCTTTTGTTAAAGGCTATTTGTGCACTAATAGACTGTTGTTACGAGAAGAAAGGACCTGAAGTGGGAATTTGCTCTGCATTGTAAAGGCTGGGATTGAGCAAAAACACACATCTTGTCTTTGTATATTTATCTTATTTTAGGCCTAAACGTCCAGTTATGTTAAGATACGTGAGCTTGTAACACACAGTGAGATATAAAGGCTTGTTTAGCTGTCTATAGTGTTGATGACATCGTCTCATTATTGATGGTAGATGTTGTGATTTTTCGTAGTGTGAGCCATATTATGGCATATCATTCTAAAATGATATAACAGATCTGTTTAAAGCTGTTTTGGACTCTGCTTCTCTTCTGCATTAAACCTACGCAAATCATCATATTTAGTCCAAAGTTCATTTGGACAACTGACATAGGGATGTCACAATTCGAAAGTTTTGACTGACGATTATTGTAGGGGAAAATTTACAATTATTCACAATGATCAGAATTTAGGAAGAAAATACAGAGAATTTTCCTCAAAATCTGCCTTCAAACGTGAGATTTAGTCCAGGTTTAGACCGGGTTTAGGCCGGGTTTAGACCAGGTTTAGGCCAGGTTTAGACCGGGTTTAGACCAGGTTTAGACCGGGTTTAGGCCAGGTTTAGACCGGGTTTAGGCCAGGTTTAGACCGGGTTTAGACCGGGTTTAGGCCGGGTTTAGGCTGGGTTTAGACCAGGTTTAGGCCAGGTTTAGACCGGGTTTAGGCCAGGTTTAGACCGGGTTTAGGCCAGGTTTAGACCAGGTTTAGACCAGATTTAGGCCGGGTTTAGACCGGGTTTAGACCAGGTTTAGACCGGGTTTAGGCCAGGTTTAGACCGGGTTTAGACCGGGTTTAAGGCAGGTTTAGTCCAGGTTTAGACCGGATTTAGGCCAGGTTTTGGCCTTCACAAAAAAGTATATAATAGTAATATATTAATGTGATTGTTGTTGCCTTCTTTGAAACATCTGATGTCCATGCACTTGCACTTTCACTTTCACTTTTGTTTTTACCGTCATATAACAAACAGCACATGGATCTTTTGGGATTCTTCCTTTGGCAACATTATGCATTTATCATGCAAAGATGAATAAGGATGGATTATTTAAGCTGCCGCTGATGTTTTGTATTTTATACTTGATATTTTTTCATGACAAACGATTAACTTGGCATTCTTGTGCTTTTATAATCGCAGTAATCATAAAACTAGTTCATCTGGACATCCCTACGAGAGAATACAGGGTCTTATAATATTAATATCATTATCATCTTGGTTATTATCACTGCTCACATGAAAAGATGAATGAATGAGAAAGGATGTATTTACAGTATATTGGTCTAGTTTGATTGAGGGATCAGACCTGTGCAGCAGACTGTTCAGCTTTGTCGTGATGCATTGTGGGTAAACTGTGCTGGGGCATATTGATGGGTCAGTGATAGGGATCGACTCGTCCTGATGTGACACCAGCTCTTCATTATTTCCTCTCCGTCTGTGTCTGTGTGTAAATAAATAACTCTCACAGTGACAGACGTGTTATTACAGCCATTTGGCTCTAAAGGCCTAAACACTTTCATATTGTTGTATGTTACTGAGGGCTTGATGCTCAGCTCCAGAAACATTTAATATTAGGGCTGGTGGTGTTTTGTGTGATCTCTGCACATGTTTTTTTTTTGTCTCTGGGCATGTGAGAAGTGACTGTTGTGTAGCTACTGTGTATGAGGGGAAGTGCCTATTTCTGCTCCTGTAGTAGTAAGTTATCAGTTAGCACGCAGTCTAGAAGTGATGTAGCATTACAACAGGATCAGGCTGTGCCCCGCAAAGTTCAGGCCATATTTATTCGTTTTTATTTACTTTTTTCTTATTTACACAAAAATCGTTCAATATGGGGAAAATAATCAAGATTCTTTTTTTTTCATAACCGCCCAGCCCTACTTAAAGGGACTGTACGGAAGTTAAAATTTAAAAAATAATATATTTTCCACCCCCTACATGCTCCAGCAATGTCCCACGCTGTACTGTGAGCCCACACCTGTCCCACTCAATTGCCGCTATAAGCCTGCACTGTCACTGTAATGTTGCGTGTTCGGGCCGAGGCAGCAGTCATTCACCAGCTTAAAGGCACTATACCTGATTTTTTTAATGATTTTTTTAATTACAAATAATGGAAGAGGGAATGAGTAAAATAAATTGATAGTTGTGGTCCAAACACATTCCTAACTTTCCTAACACATTTCTAAAATTGTGTTTCCTCTTAGCGATGCGTTTATAATCATATTTCACAACTGGCAGAGTCACTTTTTAGGGTCATAGTCAAAGAAATGCAAGAAAACTAGCCTGCAAACCATGAAATTGACAATAAATGCTGTATATTTAGATTTCCAGAAATGTCTGAATTTGCAATTTACTAAAAAAATAAAAAAATAATTTCATTCCACTACTATGAAAAATCAGGTATAGTCCTTAACATGGAGACTGCAGTTACACGGACGGCCAGAGGTGGCAGTCATGAGTATGAAAATGATCAAACTCCGTTGAGTCTCTTTAATATGAGCAAGTCAAAAGGACTTTAGCTCTGAATCACAACTGTTGGACTGGATTCTACCTAGTTCACTAAATGGAAGCAATGCAAAGTAACACACTACAGGATTTTACATCTTTTGAGACTAAAAATCTGTGCACAGACCACACACACGTAAGGACAGACATGAGGACACACACACACATTTCGTTAGAATTCTTTCTCTGTAATTATTATGTAGCCGCTGTGCGTTGTAAATGGCCCATTATTATTTCTTACTGTTTTTATTCCTTATTATTTCTCATTGCCAGTGGGCCAGATTGTTTGGGGGCCGCCATTTGCCGAGGCCTCAATACCTTTGAGTAAAGAAAAAGTAACGTTTCTACATTTTCCTCAGTCACTCGCCTCCTCTGATGTCCGCCCTGGTTTCTGTAATGAAATACCCATATGTACTACTACTACTACTGCTGCTACTGCTGCTGGTGTTTCTGCTGAGTGTCCGCGGGCTGTGGACCCCGAGCCCAATCTCCGCAGTGATCCATCAGCCTGACGTTTGTGGCTCTGTTAGCGCTAATAAAAAAGATGATTGTTCTGTAATTCCCTTCTGCTTTTATCCCTGTGATGCACCTGGGAGGGACTTTCTCTGCCCGGCAACAAAGCTTTATAGCTTTATAATGATCAGAGGCAACAAGGCTGTATGTGTTTACAATGAAGAGGCAACAAGACTTTACAATAATCACAGGCAACAATATAGGTTTATATAGGTTTATACTGAAGAGGGGAAACAAAACTCTCTTTACACTTACAATAAAGTGATTTCATCTGATTTTGAGAAGACTTATTCATGGAACAACTCATTTTCAGGTTTAGTTTTTACATATTTCATTAGTTTGATGGAGGGAGAAAGATGGCAGCTTTTTGTACTTATTTGCTTATATTCTTTATTGTTTTCTTTATTGAATGGGAATTATAAAGTGGTCTGCAAATAAAGTCATGCCCTTAAGAATTAATATTTTTTCCCATACTGAGATATGTTCTTATCTGAGCTTAGACGAGTTGATGCGTACCTGTCTGGTCTTTGTGCGTGCCCTCAGTCACACAAAAAGACCAAAGATGTTGGTAGCATTAGCCTCTCCAGCATATTCCTATGGATTCAAACAGGGGTGAAGTTAGAAGCCACCAAGCTCTTCCACGTGTTCCCTATTTAAATACAGTTATGTGAGTATAGTTGCACAAACCAAGAATAGTTACATAATATTAAACATGTCGATTTCATAAGCAGATAAAAAGGGGTACTATATTGTAAGGCGTAATAAGATCTTAGGAGCACTTCGATGTCTGCGCAGTAATATCGTCACTGTCACACTAGAGCAGGGGTAGGGAACCTATGGCTCAGGAGCCAGATGTGGCTCTTTTGATGACTGCATGTGGCTCTCAGACAAATCTTAGCTGGCACAATGAGTAATAGGGGTTACATTTCATAATAAAAACAAAACGACAACCACATTGTGTGTAACAATCCAGCTATAAATCCAGCGCATATTGTGGTCCAAATGCATAAAGTCCAATGTCATAAGTTTAGGGCTGAAACAACTAATCGATTAATCGTAAAAATAATCGGCCGATTAATCGATTACCTAAATAATCGTTAGTGACAGCCCTACATAAGTTACCATTCTTCTCCACGTGTGCATTGTCCAATCATGGTAAAAATATTTTTTTCCAACATGCAAGAACATAAAGTTGTCCAGGAACAGTCCAAATAGCAGAACACTGCCTAATAGTAAATATTTATTATTCCATAACGAGTATTAGATAACTCCAGTATAACAATGTTGTTAAAAAAATAAAAAAAAAGAATAAATTCTGAGACTTATTACTGTCTTGTTTAAATATTCACACATTTTGTTGTATTCAGAGTAAAAAAAATATTGTATGGCTCTCATGGAAATGCATGTTTATATATGTGACTTTTTTGGCTCATGATCGTTTTGTGTATTTGTACTAAAAAATACATACAACACAGTCAAACAAAGCCCTGCAGTATTACAATGACATATTTGTTTAGAAGGTTATAGTGTGTGTTATTTGTTTTCCCATGATTGGGGCGTTGCATTGTACAAATTATGAAATATTGTATATTACAATTTTGCATATCGTCCAAACGACAATTTGGATATTATGGTCTGACTATGGTGTATATCGCCCACATCTAGAGCCATATGTTACAAGGACTGTGCTGGGGCTGTGGGGGAGTGTTGTGTCTGATCCTTGCTCCTCATGACCTTATATTGAAAAGTCCATGTTCCACTAAACCGTCAGTGATCGAACAGCCCTGACGTGTTAACAGCGCTATATTTACTACACTCTCCTCGCTCCTCGCCCCGGGATACACTCCAGTGATGCGCCCGGACTACAGATAGATCCCTCTCACCTCCAGACGACACGCTGCCCCGCATGTGAATGAGCGCCCAGACTCGTAAAATGAAAAAATGAAAAAGGTGACCACAAACACGGAGCGAGGTGTTCAGGGGGAAACATGGGATCGGCCTTGTAACCAGCGGCGCTCAGGGCTATATAAATGCTAATGACAGAGAGGATTATGGGAGCGGCGAGGAGGAGAGGGAGCTCCAAAGATACAGGCAGAGAGTGGAAATGTAGAAATATCACATGGATTTTTAGTTAAGGCCAGATGCTGCAGGTAGGGAAAAATTAAACTGAGGAATATCAATTTGAAGCTTTTAATGTGGATTACTGGCAATAATATCTTATCATTTTATGTTGAATTGTATGCATAAAAGTGGCCAAAATTGCCGATATTTTTGGCAGTGAAATCTAAATAATGGATAGAGTCTGTAACAGTTTTCTCAAATTTCTCAAACTAAAATGCAAACACTAGTGGTCTATATTACTTTAGGTGTGACTCAGTCAAAGCTTGTGTCCCAGCCTTGACTGGTTGAAGCTAGCATTAGCATTCTGAGATCGATAGTGCTATTGTGGAGAGTAAAACAACGTACATAACTGAATTCTACAGATTAAGAGCTTTCAAATGACATACAGCATGTCCATATTCACTTAAATTAAGTTGGTGAAAATATCGGTTCAGTATCGGATATATGGAATCAATACCCAATATCGTAATTTTTACAGTGTCGGCTCCGATATCCGATACCAGTATCAGATCAGTGCATCCCTACTCAAAAGTTTAAAACTTTCAACCCGATGCTTAAAACAGACAGAGAGAGCGACTGTTAGTGAGACGCCTCAGCTCAGAGCGTGTTCCAGGTGTGACCTTCAGTCTGCACCTGCTGACGCCTCTGTCACCACAGACAGAGCTGTTAGTGAGACGCCTCAGCTCAGAGCGTGTTCCAGGTGTGACCTTCAGTCTGGACCTGCTGACGCCTCTGTCACCACAGACAGAGCTGTTAGTGAGACGCCTCAGCTCAGAGCGTGTTCCAGGTGTGACCTTCAGTCTGCACCTGCTGACGCCTCTGTCACCACAGACAGAGCTGTTAGTGAGACGCCTCAGCTCAGAGCGTGTTCCAGGTGTGACCTTCAGTCTGGACCTGCTGACGCCTCTGTCACCACAGAAAAAGGGGACAATCTGGAGAGAGTGCTTCGCTGCCAAAAGTCCAGAATGATGCTCAGCCTGTCTGGAGTCCAGGGATCTGTGTTCTCATTACTCTGGTCTGGTTTACCTCAAAAGGGGACATTTACCTTTTTGTTGCTCCCCTCTACTCTATATCAGGCTTGGTCATGCTTTGGGCACGGTAGCGTGGTTAGCGTTTGCACTTCTCAGCTAGAAGGTCCCAGGTTCGATCCCTGTGTGGAGTTTGCATGTTCTCCCCGTGTCTGCGTAGGTTTCCTCTGGGTGCTCCGGTTTCCCCTACCACCAAAAACATGTACAATAGACAACGATGAATGATGTCTGGGTGAGTGAATAGTGGCAATCGGAGGGTCCGTTGGCGCATGATGTGTGCAGCTACACCTCTGTCGGTCTGCCCCAAGGGGCAGCTGTTACCACTGGAGTGACTGCAAAAATCAACTCATGTAAAGCACTTTGTGACTATGTCTTTGAAAGGGGCTATATAAATAAAGCTCTTCTTCTTTTTCTTCTTCTTCTTCTTCTTCTTCTTCTTCTTCTTCTTCGTGTGCCGGACTTTCAGCACACATGAACTAAGGTCTAATTATTTTCTTATAAAGGTGTCCAAAAGTGGAGGCAATATTGAAAAACATCAGTGGTGTAGTCTTCATTTGTATAGTGGGTGTACTGTGATTTTTATCACCCGTAACACACTTGTGGAGTGGGGGAGGTCATTCTCCACAAGAATCAATATTAATAATTATATGGGCTAAAATATGAAAACGGGACAGCCTTTTTATGGGGTAAGGTTACTGTCAATAAAGACGTGCATGTTAAAATAAAAATAATTTTGTAAATTCATGATCAAGAAAATACAAATTCAAAAGACATGGCATTTCGTAATTACAAATATAAGCTATAAAACTATGTGTGTGATTTCTTACTTGTGAATACCATTTTTTTTATACAAAATGATTTTTTGTGCTTGCACTTTCTTCTTTTAGAATACGAATTTCAGCAGTCAGCAAACTGTCAAGATGACGTCACTGCTCAAAGACATTGACAATCGAGCCCAGAGACATGGATTGAACAGATTTGATCAACTTCATTGCCGC
This sequence comes from Lesueurigobius sanzi, assembly GCA_900303255.1. Taxonomy (NCBI): domain Eukaryota; kingdom Metazoa; phylum Chordata; class Actinopteri; order Gobiiformes; family Gobiidae; genus Lesueurigobius; species Lesueurigobius sanzi. Next base: position 361 of record OMNZ01070490.1, on the reverse strand, counting down.
AAAACTAAACATTGCGGAGGAGGAGAATGAGAGAGAGAGGAGGAGAGAGAGAGGGGGAGGAGGGGAGAAAGAGAGGAGGAGAGAGGAGGAGAGAGAGAGGGGAGAGGAGAGAGGAGGGGAGGGAGGAGAGGAGAGAGAAGGGAGAGGGGAGGGAGGAGAGGAGAGAGAAGGGAGAGGGGAGAGAGAGGGGGGAGAGGAGAGAGGAGAGAGAAGGGGGGGGGGAGGGAGGGGGGGAGGGGGAGGGGGGGGGAGAGGGGGGAGGGGGGGGGAGGGAGAGAGAGAGGGGGGGGGGGGGGAGGGGGGGGGAGAGAGAGGGGGGGGAGGGGAGAGAGAGGGAGGAGAGGAGACATGAGAGAGAAGG
>OMNZ01070484.1:0-11112 GCA_900303255.1 Lesueurigobius sanzi | reverse complement strand
CGCTCGTGTCAGCTTGGCTGGAGGGTCTAGATGGCTCTGTTATCATTATACCTCAGTGTCAGCTTGGCTGGAGGGCATGCCTACAGGATCCCTCGCTGTGATATACGGAGAAAAGCCTTCAGAGACGACTATGAGGGCGAAGGAAGAAGTCTCCGCCCTCGGCAACACGGAGCGAAAAAAATCACTTTGGACGACAATATAACGTTATAAAATATAAATAATAATATAATTTTATTCTATATTTTTAAAACCTTTTTTTCCTCAAAATAGTTAGGCCATCAGAGAAGGCCTTGCTGGCCTTGACCGCACGCCACTGGTGTTCATAGATCTGCAGGTGTGGAGGCTAAATGCTACAAGCTAATGTTAACGTCTTGAACAGCTGAAACAGTGACTCTGACTCTGTTACAAACTGTAAAAATCACATAGAAAGTAATGTATGCCATTGGAAATGCATGTGTAGCCTTTTCTTGATTGGATTCAGTAGACCCATACTACACATCTCAATTGTTCATGTGAGATGCATGTTTCAGTCAGAGCTCAGACAGTGTTTAGAAGTGAACTAGATGGACACCAAAGAAAATGTTGCGCTAATTTAGAGTCTTATACTTCCGCATTCGTAATCGGCAAAAATATGCTATATTTAGATGCACAACAGCGCATTCTATCTGTCAAATGCTGTGTTTACAATGTAGATCTATGGTCGTAAAAGAAATGTACTCTACTACAAGAAAATGAATTGGTTACAGCTCCTTTAGTGAACTCTGGTGGAGCTAAATAAAGGACATCATGCATAGTTGTGGCTGCCATCTTGACCACCAAAGTGAAATTATACCACACGCTACAGCATTCATAATACCACAACTCATGATGAAAATAAAGGACAACTGATTAACCACAGTATTAAAAAAAAATAAAAAAAAATGGCCCCAGCAAGCACATGGCTACGTAAACAAACAGCACATTGCTATGTTTACAGAGCAAGTTAGAGGCAGCACTGTCTGCCCAGCTCCTTCACAGCAGGATTTTACCAAAGATCTGCTTCCACTCCTGTTACAGTAGAAAACCTTTGTCTGATTTTTCTTTTTTTTACTGTTTGTAGAGACGTTAGCAAGCTACCACTAACGGATACGATCATCTATAATCCTCTACAAAAAATACAGTAATAGTTCAGCTCTTACTGTACCTCTGTCACATGTAGTACCAAAGCTAGATATTTAGACATCTTCATGGAGAGGTACAGTATCTACTTGTAGCTCGTGAACAGCTGTAGCCCAATTTTCACAAATGTTATCAATGGAAATGCATAGGCAACACATTGGAAACCTGCCTATCTTCATCTGTTCTATTAAAAAATGTCTTTAAAAGTATTTGGATTCAGGATTTGGATTTGGAACAGACTTTGAATACTGGATAAGGTTTTGTTTCATGTGGATTAACCTGTACAAGGATTGTACAGGGTTCCAATCATAATGTATCCCCCCTCCATCTTTATTAAAAAAAAATGTGTCCAGAATATTTTGGCATCACATGAATTTATTCATTTTTTTTGCATATATTTAGAGTTGTAGCTAACCAGCTTCTCTGAAACATTGTGTTGTGCGCACGGCTGTTGAAAACGCAACTTCATGTTTTGATTCATCACTTCCACACACTGACAAGATTTCCCAGCAGCCACTTGGAATTAATTTGGGCAATTAGGATGCATCTGCAGCCTCTCCGCGGTGCACGCTGAATGATGTTGTTTGCTACAGCTCTGTTTTGTGATGAAGATTTTCATAGAGATTTAACTAAGACAGAAGCAGCAATACGTTTTCAAAAGGATATAGTCAAATATTTCCGTACAAAGTCTTTGTGGATAACTTTACTTCAATAGCTGTTGTCTTGTGTCTGTTTGAGTGTGCAGATGATAGTTTTATGTTTATGCTAAGGGGATAGAGTAAACAAACTTTAATTAGGCAAATAAAACTTTAATTTGAAGTTCTGTCTGTTCCTCATTCATAAAATCTAATGTACTTGTAAAAGTCAATACTTGGGCTGAACTATTTCAGCTATGTTCCAATGTTCCCCACCACTCTAACCCTGCACCCCAACCCTCACCCTCCATAAGATCCCCAGCACTCTAACCCTGCACCCCAACACTCACCCTCCATAAGATCCCCAGCACTCTAACCCTGCACCCCAACCCTCACCCTCCATAAGATCCCCAGCACTCTAACCCTGCACCCCAACCCTCACCCTCCATAAGATCCCCAGCACTCTAACCCTGCACCCCAACCCTCACCCTCCATAAGATCCCCAGCACTCTAACCCTGCACCCCAACACTCACCCTCCATAAGAGCCCAGACCCATTTTTCTTTAAGGGGAAATTATGCTGGATATAAAACAGTAACCTGTGCCTCTGATTTGAGTTCTAGACATTATCAATCTGGTATGGCTATCCGCTTGTGCAAGGCAGGGACCGTTACAGCAATACTTCAAGACAAGTACCCTCCTACCGAATGCAGACGTAGAAAAGCACATGTCTCTTTGCTCCCTTTTCAAAGCAGTAGTTCTCAGCATTTCAGCTAAAACAGATTCAATTGCGGCATCAAAAAGTAAGTCCTTAGACGTAGCTATGTTTGTTACTCATTGGCAGGACGTTTGGTGCGATGTCATACCAACATGTCCCGCCTTAAACCCCAATGCAGACATGTCATTATCCACACATATGGATGAGTCGAGCCAAACGTTAGTGATTGGACTCTTTCAAGATGTATTTTCCTGAGTTTGTGAAATCACAAATCTTACGGGAATACATTTTGCAGCGCTAGGTTAATAAAACAGACCAGGCGGATCACATTGAACACATTTCTGATGTTATTTTGGGAAAACACCCCCTACTGTCCAAAATCTGTAAAGTGACATACATATGCCACATTGGGTGTTTATAGGTATTTTATTATACATTATACCAGTGGTTCCCAACCGGGGGGGCGGGTTCCCCTAACAGTTTCTTCTTTAGAATCACAGAGTTTCCTTATTTTTCATAAGGTTAAGCAACAAATTATTATTCAAAATTGTTTCACTGTAGACAAATATCAAACTGACACACTCTACCACTATAGGACGGTATCACGCAAAAACAAAGTAGCCCACAATCATGCTGTGAATGAGACGACTCATGGGCTATTGATTTGTGATTACTGTGATATATGTTTTCCCACACACCCAGAAATGACAAGGTATGAAGATTGTTTCTCTGTGTGAGACAGTAGATACACATCTGCAAAGTATTGAGCAGAAGTTGTCATTTTATTTCTCTTCACTTTCCACTGATTGCCTTGACTGGATTAGGGACACTGGTCTAGTGTGTTGTAAGCACTTACTGTTTTGTAGAGAAGCTAGCACTGGTACCACTGTGCCATCACCTTTTGTGTTAATGTGTGACGACATGTGTAGGGCTGGGTACCTTTCATCGATACTAGTACTTTAACGATACTTGGTTTACGATACCGATACCTGAACGATACCTTTTTCGATACCTATACTAAATAATTGGTCATCTACACAAAAAAGTAAATATCTAGAAGGTTAAATGACCCAAATTCATCTTATTTATCTAAATTTGAGCTGTTTTAGTGGCTCATTTGACCTAATTCTAACCACTTGTTTTGACTTGCTTCAATAGATTTCTACTTATTGTATATTATATTCATTATTTTTTCGATACTGTACTAGTATCGTTTAACGGTACCCAGCCCTAGACATGTGCAATATTCCTGATTACACACAAACTAAGAATATGGTGTAGCTCTTGAAGCCACTCTCCTCTATATGGAGGATCTACTGTACCTCATTTTAGTGAAGGATTGCCTCCTTGGAACAATAGCTTTAATTTCTGTAAGATGCGATCAAAGTATCTTACGGTGGATTTGGAAGTGTGGCAATTTCTTCCTTTATGTTGGCACATTAAGTTACATAAACCTTGAGATCAGATGTCCTTTTCAAAATGTGTGAAGCGTGTGGTATTTGATTTGACCTTGACCTGACGGTGCACAGAAGCATCCATGTGCAGTTCTAACAGAGTCAGGGGTCAGGACAGAAAAAAGAGTGTAAAAAACAAAAAGTCCTGATTCAGAGACTGCGCTGGTCGAACATTATAGCTTTAAACTAACAAAGGAAAAAGAAAAGCCTTTATGTGAAATATTTAAAAGCACAGTGCAATAAACAGCAGCTTATGTCCTTGACTATAATAAATTTGACACTGTGCAAATTTGTCGATGGTTAGTCTCGACCACAACGAACAAAAAATGAACTAACTTAACTTCATGTGTTGCAGGTGGTGTACAAGAACAATGACTTCAAGCTGGAACTCTCGCGGCTGGCCATCGAGCGCGACCCTAAGATCACCCTGAACGGAGACCTGGTGTTCCGCTGCGAAGACGTGGCCGCACTGGACCCCGTCACCTTCGAGACCCCGGAATCCTACATCTCTCTCCCCAAGTGGAACACCAAGAAAACCGGCTCCATATCGTTCGACTTCCGCACCACTGAACCCAGCGGCCTGCTCCTGTTCAGCCACGGGCGCCCGCCTCAGGGTCCCAAAGAACAGAAGCCGGGGAGGGAGCTGAAGACGGATTACTTTGCCATGGAGTTGCTGGACGGGTATCTGTACCTGCTCATAGACATGGGATCAGGGAAGACCAAGCTCAAGGCCAGCAACAAGAAGGTGAACGACGGAGAATGGTGCCACGTGGATTTCCAGAGGGAGGGGAGGAAAGGTGAGTGCGAATGCAACTTTGAGGAAGCATTAAGGTGGATCGATGCATATTGGAGGCTTAAGAACATTATTAGGGAGACTTCAGCATTGCTAATTTACGTTTTAACATTTGAAATGATGTCTACGTAAAAAGATAAGACAGCAAGGTGTCATGAAGAACATATTTTGAGTGTGAAACTGCTCCGGTGATGGACTTGGGTCTTCCCATCTATGACACGATAAAATTAAAAGGATTACTCAAATCTACATGAATAGGAAAATAAATAGTAACTGGCTTCTTCAAAAACTAAACACAATCTCTAACTAATATGTAAACAAACAAAAAAAAACATACATTTATCTATTCTATATTTTTCTTTACTCTAACCTTTATTTAGATTTTATCACGGAAACTGACAATTTTGGACATTTTCATACACAAAATGCCTCTTGTCTGCATAACGTCTGTATTATGCCACTCTTATGTTTATTTACAAAATGTTTGTGCAAAACGAGTAGCACGTGCAAAAGCAGAGTAATTTACCCATTTTTTTTACTCACACAGCCTTCTTTCATTTACATTATTCTGGGCTTTTATAGTGTATTACACATGATTTCAAATGCTTGCCCACCAAATGCTCAAATTCAAAACACCATCACGAACGCCGGGTGATTTTTTCCCTGAGATAATACACCCAATAAAAAGTAATTGTCATCAAAATATATCACAATACATCCCCCCCCCAAAAAAAAAAAAGATAGAAACTTGTTTTTTTGGTCCACCCATTCCTGGGATATTTGAGACTTGACTGGTGAAGGCTCAGTGTCCTTGGCACACAAATAGTGGCAGGAGAGAGAAACAAAATATGTCATATTTTGAATGGGTAAAAATGACCAGCTGACTAAAATAACTTTATCATAATATGAATTATCTTGATAATCACCACTTTCTCATAGTTATTCATAACCACTGCACTAAATAAAGACAACATGCAATTCCAGCTTACTCTTACTTACCTTATTCCTTACATGCAATTGCTGGACTCTGGTCGACCAAAAATTCACCACTGGGCCATCCGTCCATAGGGGTGGATCCCTCCCCAAAATGGTTCCCCTCGAGGTTTCCTAATTTTCTTCCATGTTAAAACCACATTGGGGGGTTGTTCCTCGCCGTGGAGGAAGCTCTAAGGATGTGGGATACTCTAAGCTTGTTATGTCTGATTTACTTATTTACGGGACATTACATCTGGTTGTGACATTTCACTCGTGTGTGACATTCATTTGTGTGTGACTTATTTTGATCATTCTTGATGTCTGATATGATTTGTTTTTGTCCATACCGACCTTTGAGATGAGTCCTGTTGTGATATTGGGCGTTACAAAAATAAATTGATTGATTGAATCAATACAAACCTACTCTACCTTCTATCATTATTGCCGGGTGAAAATCACCCAAACATGTGCCTGTAGGAAAAAGTGTGTTTTGGATTAGGAAAACACCCATGCCAACAAAGATACAGAGACCCATGACACTCAGATAAATGCAGCATAATGAATATCACATTTATTTGCTGGGGTGAAAACCACCCGGCAATAGTGTTCCAGGGTTAACATGTGTAAATGAAACAAAACACCACTCCAGGTATGTTTAGATGAGAATATAACATGGATAATACCTCAAAAAGACGATTTTGCATACATTTTCTTTGCACAAATTCTTTTCTCCATATAATTCCACGTCTCTCCACATCATTCCGTGTGTCTGTGATGATGACTGGCTCCATGTGTGCCCAAACCAACATCTGCAGTGGTCTGATGAATGACGAGTGGGTGCGGGGCTCCTTGGATGCTCTATCTTCTCTAATGGCATCTTATAACGAGGAGGCAGCGCGCGACTGTGGGAGCCAGCGCACAGACCTGTTATCTCACCGCTGCTCGCGCTGTAATTGGCTTTTAATAGAAAATTAAGACGGACTCGTTAATCACAGGCGAGAGAGAGAGAGTGGGAGAGAGGGGAGGGTGAGGGGCAGCGGGGAAAGAGAAGGAGAAAGACAGGGAAAAAGGAGGAAAAGTGGACGGACAGGGAGAGCGAGAATGGAGAAAGGGGGGTGCAAAGAAGGAAAAAGAAGGAGAGGAAGTGAGTGAGGGAGGGACGGGGAGAGAAACTGACAGAAGAAAAAGACAAGAAAGAGAGAGAGAACAAACAGCCCAAGAGGGGAAGGAAGAGCAAAGAAGAGCTGAGAGAGACAAAACGATGGAAGAGGTCAGAGAGAGAAGACAGAAAGAAAGAGAGAGACACATGGAGAGAAAGAGAGCGAAAAGGTGGGGAAATGAAAGGAGGAAGACAGCAAAACAGAGAGAGAACTACGAGAGAAAGAGGGTGAGAGGAAGTGATAGAGAGATAGCGCGAGAGAGTGTTTAGTTTCAGCGGCAGCCTGCGCTCCTTCTCCATTTAGCTCATTACACACATTAGCCGTCATTGTCAGCGATGCTCACGCGCCTCCGCCGTCCCCCGTGTCCTTTCCACATCCATTAAGTTCTTTTTTATCAAAGCACCAGCCATTGTTCTAGATTCCTTTTGAAGCGCTTGACATTTGAGCGATACTGTTAAAATATAATTAAGGAAAGATCAACGTCCCCCGTGTCAGGAAAACGCGCTAATAGAAGGTCATGCTATCATTTCACGGTCAGCTCTAGCCAAACATCTCACCAGACATACGGACCAGAGATGCATAGTCACCACTGCAATTAGGAGAAATGATACAGTATAACTTGTCCATGTTTTGCGTCTTTTGAATTTAAACTACAGTAAAGCCTTAAATGTAAATTTGGCTATTGTGATTTTGCTCAACTTTTTACACTAGGAGATTATCAAAAATATAATAAAAACTGGCCCAAAACACATTCAGTTAGAGGTTATGCTGAAAATGTCAGTGTTTTCTCCGGAATACACACAATGTAACCCTCATTTTTTGATAAGTGGAGCTCCGGTCACCTGATACTAGCCTTGATAATAAAGCATTATTATACAGCTCTTCACAGTACAAGTAGAACGCTCCATTGACTTGAATGGAAGTTCCCAAAGTTCTACTGGTCATTATTTTCTGCTAGAGGATCTATCAGCTGTCAATGGCAACGGAGTTTGTGCTTGTAATACAGGTCTTTAGTCCAGTCACTTATCCTTGAGAAGTTGGGGGAATCGCTCGTGAGGTTAACGGGAGGAGTCCGACTTTCAACTTACCCAGGGATGCACCACCATTCCTCCTCTCCAACAGGAACGTCCAGTTTAACATCAATTAGTAGCCTTGCTGCTACTGGCCTAGCCACACTGCCTGGAATCCCAACAAACGCTGCCAAGTAACGGCCAAACTTTTGGGAACTATTCTACTCGCTGCGGAAGTCATTATATAAACCTTTTGGCCTTCATAGAAGTGGACTGTATGAAGTTTATTATTATAATAAGTCCGGTTCGCCCCCGGAACATATTTTCCCGATAATGACCAGCGTTCTGTACATTATACCTTACGTAAAGCAGCAGGTTCATAACATACTCGGGCATACTCTAAGCTGGCCAATTATAACAACATCTGGAACATATTTATACAGTACAATCCATCTTATACACATTAACCATATAAAATTAAAATGCCATTAAATTTTGTTTTCCTCAAATTAAAGCAAAACTTTTCAGGTTTAGTGCCTCTAGAGGCCAATCCACTGCACTGTTTCACATGCGCATACTAATGACAAATAATGTGGCAAATAGTGAATATTATTTACACAAGCAGCAATGAATATTCTCCAAGTATCATAAACGACTGCCAACAATCCAGAAACTAAAAGAACTCTATGTTGCTCCACCTCTGCTATTACAATTATACCTATCCATCATTCAACCTGTTTTATTGTACTGTTCCACCTGCTTTTTCAATCTGTTAACTGTCAAAAACTCACCAAGGCAACAAACACTGCAGCAAAGATTATAGGACTCCCCACACCAATCCTCACAGATCGCAACAACAGGGCCATCGGAAGCATTGCACTCTCCATAGAACAGGACATTACACACCCCCCTCCATGAACACCTCGTGTGCTGCTCGTTTTGGAAGAAGCCTGATCCCCTTAGCCATCACGTTCCTTAACACCACTCCCCGTTGAGTGTAGTACTATCTATTATATGTCTTTTTTCCCTTGGTTTTGTCTGTTATTGTCTTTGTCAAACATACACTGTGTGCGTGAAGAAGAATTCCCCCTTGGAGACAAAAAAGTCTAAAGACTAAAGTGGTAAATAAGTGTATACATTCACTTCACTCACTAGTCATTCATTCACTAGCTCACTAGTGTCCATTGGCCAAGTCCTACGAGTGCGGTATCTGAAGAGGGCAGCAGCTGGTAGTGAAGGAGCATATTCATTGCTGTATATTGACCCAAAGAACAGTGAAAATAACTCCCATTCATCATATATTTGGGTCACAAGTTCCACATTGTCGTGGAAAATAAATAAATAAAAAATAAAACAAAAAGCACAACAATCCACTAACAGTCTCTATACTACTTTGACTTTCTAGGCTCCATCTCGGTGAACAGCCGTAGCATGCCCTTCAGCTCCCCCGAGGGCAGTGAGATCTTGGACTTGGACAGCGACATGTACCTGGGGGGTCTCCCTGAGTCAAAGTCCGAGCTGATCCTACCCCCGGAGGTGTGGACCGCCCTGCTCAACTACGGCTATGTGGGCTGCGTACGCGACCTCTTCATCGATGGCAAGAGCCGCGATGTGCGCCGGCTGGCCGAGATCCAGAGCGCTATGGGAGTCAGCAGCTTCTGTACCCGCGAGCTGCAGAAGAGGTGCAGCAGCGCCCCCTGTGGCAACGGAGGCCTTTGCAAGGAGGGCTGGAACCGCTACATCTGCGACTGCACCGGCACGGGGTACCTGGGAACCAACTGCGAGATCGGTGAGTGTGGTATTTAGAGATGTTTTTGAGATCTTGTTTTAAGAGTTTGAAGTTATTTTGCTGAAGGATTTCTTTCCATATCTAATTCCAAACCTGATTCATTGAGAGAGGATAAATTAAATCCGAGGCACTCAGGTAATGCTGCTAGTATTCACATGTTCAGCTGAAAGACAACTTACAACACATCTGTTGATGTTACTGATGCACTTCCAAAAAGTGAAAATCGGTGTAATTTGTATGTTCAGTCGATGGAAGAATTTTCGGCAGCTGCTGTAACTAATAAAGTAACTTGTAGTTTAATTTAGTTACTTACTTAAAATCTAGTAATCAGATACTAAGTTACTTTTACTAAGTTACTTTTGAAAGAAGCAATCACAAATCAGATAGCTTTTGGTAACTGTGACATTACCCATACTCAGACTATACTCAGACTATAGAAAACGCTGCTTAACCTCCTGCACACCACTGACTCTAAATAGGTTTTCATCAGGACGCGTATAATCACATCAGTCAAACTGATGTGTTCAATAAACAGCACATACTGTATGAAGCCAGGCAGAAACAGACCATAATAAAAAGCAGTTTCAGACTCACCTCTGCAGCACACAGCTCTGTCACAGATAGAAAAATGCTCTGGTCAAATAGACTATTACACGAAATCCTGTCCTTTAATTTGGTTCATCATCAGAGCTGCATTAATGCACAGCGAGGTCCGTCTGCCCCTTGTTATTATCGGAGCTTAAAGGCCATATGTCACAAACATCATTCACAAAATTCACATTAACATAATGTTTTCTTAATACCCAAGTAAAGTATACATAGTTTTTAAACTGTAAATAATGGTGTTCATTGAGAGAAATAAGCCAAAAATCGAGCCTTCAGAGCGTCCTCGTTACACTTCCGCATTTGTTAAAGTCACGTCATATGACGTATCATCAGGGGAAGACTTGAGCATTCTCGCTTTCCCACACACACTCCCAGACATCCTGCGCTGCGTGCAAAGGATTAATTAGTTATTTTGTTTGGACAAAGCTATAGAAATACCAAATCCATAAATCAAAACCTGAGTTTTGTTCTTTACATTATTGTTTTGATCCAGTTGACACTGCAGTGCATAGAGTCTGTGCACAGTGCTTTCTCTGAGCGTTTGTGACCTTCACACCTTCAGTCACAGACAAAGTAAGTTTAATAGTAGATGAACTGGACAAAGCCCGTGCCCCAAACGCTTAACAGTCCACATCCCTACTGCCCTTAGCGGGCACTCTACACGTTGCCCCGCAGCCCAGCTACATATGCAGACTTTGAAGCAGCGCTCTCCAAAAACCTCATGCTTGTGCGGAGCGGGGATATGTGCTCCGGTCCGCGAGAGGAAGATCGGGCCCGACGCCCGTCCTGTTATCAGATTTTGAGACTAAAGGTGG
>OMNZ01070476.1:44458-70848 GCA_900303255.1 Lesueurigobius sanzi | reverse complement strand
CACCTCTCGAGGGAGGCGACCAGGAGGCATCCAAAACAGATGCCCTAGCCACCTCAGCTGGCTCCTTTCGATGTGGAGGAGTAGCGGCTCTGTTCCGAGCTCCTCCCGGGTGACTGAGCTCCTCACCCTATCTCTAAGGGTGCGCCCAGCCACCCTGCGGAGGAAACTCATTTCGGCCGCTTGTATCCGGGATCTTGTCCTTTCGGTCATGACCCAAATCTCATGACCATAGGTGAGAGTAGGAACGTAGATCGACCGGTAAATCGAGAGTTTCGTCTTTCGACTCAGCTCCTTCTTCACCACAACAGTACGATACAACGACCGCATCACTGCAGACGCTGCACCAATCCGTCTGTCAATCTCACGCTCCATTCGTCCCTCACTCGTAAACAAGACCCCGAGATACTTGAACTCCTCCACTTGAGGCAAGGACACTCCACCGACCCGGAGTGGGCAGGCCACCTTTTTCCGGTCGAGAACCATGGCCTCGGATTTGGAGGTGCTGATTTTCATCCCAGTCGCTTTGCCGGCAGTAAGTCAGACCTGTTCGATAAATCAGGCTATGAATTAAATATTGAAAAATCCCTCCGAGCAAACCTTCAAAACGTTGTTTAGAAGAAAATGGTGATTGAAGTTATGATTTCCAAATAGTTCTATGGAGAAAGATTGATTCTGTTCAATAATTACACTTCTTATTGTAAAGATTACGTATGTATTTGTTTCCAGGTGAAAGTATATATATTACGAGAGCAAACCAGAAAATTGAAAATATGTACTTTTGTCTGCAGTGTCTCCCCTTAAAACAATAATCCAAAACACGCTTGATTAATTTGCCTAAAATATATTTATAAAATGCTCAAATGTCACATGTTTTATCGCAATACTCAGTGAAGTCATCATGCTTCTCAGCTGCTCATATTACCCATGTATTGTTGAGTGTGAGAATAGCTCTCGTTTGCCTATGTTTGTGTGAACTGTGTTTCCTGTCTTGCGGTCGCGGTGCCAACAGCTGTAGGGGAAGTCGCTGGGTGTTGGTGGCCATGCACACAAATGTTTATGTACCCAGGCCTGCGCTCATGCTCGAACTGTTCCTGCCAGGGCCCGTCTATTTCCTGGTCACAGGTGTTGCAGTGAGGTCACTTCCTGTCGACCCTCCCGCTGCGCCGTGTGTGTGTGTGTGTGTGTGTGTTCGCGGTCGCAGCCACTTCCTGTCAGTGGGGAAGAGGAAGCGATAGGAAACAGGATGAGCGTCCCCCTGCAGGACGGGTCAGGGAGGCGGGGTCAGAGGGAAGGAAGAGTCCTGACACCGGAAGCCCCGACGAGCACAGATACATGCAGCGACCATATTAGGACTTGTTTAGATTATAGGGCATATTTATACATGATTTAAGATGCAGATGCTGGGACTATATAAAGCTGGGGCACCCGTTTTATTGGAGTTCAGTCACTTTCTTTTGCCGCCATAGTCCTATATTATAAGCAAAGCAATAGGTTGTGACGATGTGATGTCAACACTAAACTAAAGAGCCTATAGTTTAAAATAGAGGTAAGTAAAAACTCCATGGCAGTAAGTATGGTAAGGTATGGTGTCAAAATGCTGATTATTAGTCTTAGTTCATTGCTATTTCGGCTGTAATTCCTTTCCCGTTTTTTTGGTTGGAAATTTTCTTTCTCTTGCTACCTCGAGTTTATTTTATTTTATAGTCTTAGTGTCTATACAGTCCATTGAGAGATGCTAAGAGACATTTATTTTATTCTATGATTATTATTACTACTACCTGTTTGCAAACTTTTCCTGACACATTTCGTGACTTTTTGCACATCCTTGAGTGATCTTATCTTTATGCCTGGTTCACACAGCAGGATTTTTAGCCCGATTTTAGCCCAGATTATCCCCTTCCGACAATCGCAAGGATGCCCCGATTATCCTAAGATAATCTTTTGAGGTATTCCTGCCGTGTGTGGTGTGTTACGACAGCTCTGGTCTGATCAGAAGGATGTTGCGACCCCTGCGACCACAAATAGGGGTTTTGGCCTGATATCCCCTCACGTGTTGTGTGTCCCGAGTTCGCAGCCCGTTAACTGTGGCGTGTAGCCAATCAGAACGCAGAAACATCCTATCACAACATAAACATTGGGTCTAAAATTATAATTCTGAAATGAATGAAGTTTGTTTATGTTTATGTCAATGGTAATTAATCCGTGTTGTACGTCACCACATTTCTATGAGAGAAAACAACTCACCTCCAGATCATAATATAGTCCAGGCTTGTGCTGTCTCCTCTCCTTTGACCAGCGCCTTTTCTTTTTATATACTTTTTTTCTGTTAAAAACAAACTATCGCTGCTGCATCTTGTACGTCCGCCCTGTTTGTTTACTCTGAAGTCACGTTTGATCTCGAGAGGTTTTGCGAGATTTCCCGTTGACATGGGAAAAGTTCGCAAGTGAAATCTGCTCATGTGTGATGTGTTGATGTTGCCGTGTGGCTGCACCACACACTGTACCACCAAACGTGTCATAGTTACAAGTAAATTTCTCCATTGTGAGATCAATGAAGTCTTATCTTATCTATCTTCTCTTTCAGCTATAAAAATAACATCAGGTTTGTGAATCCAATCACTATTAAATACTGATCAAGTACAACATTTGTTCATTACTTTCAAAAACTTTTTCTCTCCCATAGAGTTGTATTGGCACCTGCCCTCCAACTTTAAAAAGGACAGTTTTATTCATTTCTAATGTTGAATGTAGAGTCCAAATCAGATCATTTTTTGTGGTGGGCTACTCTACCTCACTTCTTTACCTAACAATGCTGTATGCATGCCCATAATCTGCATTTAAGTAATTTGCTGTGTGCAGATTGGAGATGAGACTGAGAGCTAAATGAGTCAACTCTACTTTCACATCAGCTTCAAAACAGCTATAAACAAATCATTTCCTAAATTGTGTTAGAAGAAAAGTATAACACATTTTAAAGTCCATGAACCACCGCCGGACTTGCATCCTCTTTCTATACACAGAAATTATTTGAAGTTATACATTTTTTTTCTCTGATCATTTTGACTAGAGCCTATCTTAGCAGCTATGGGCCCTAGGCAATGCTCATCACTTACAATTAATGATAGAAAACAAGTCATTCATGCCACTACCCAAATTATTACCTGAGTCACTTGAGAACCAGGAGGAAGAGACTGACGCTGAGTCTATTAACGCTGCGTAGCTGGAAGCGCTTGAATCATGGGAAACATCATCCTCTAAGTATCTCTCGATTTGTCATAACCTGTCTCCTCGCTGCAGATTAGAATGTACAGTTTGACAGCGCACCTCGCCGACTCCCGTAACCTCGGCAGGACGAGTCGGTGGGGCCAAAGTTCAGCAGCGACAAAGCAGTGCACTTCCGCCGCTGTTTGTTTCCCGTCTTCAGCCCCGTCGTATTTCCCTCCACTGACAGCTCTCTTCCTCTGTTAGCTCGCCCGCGCCCGTATGGACCTGCACGCTCAGACAGCTGTTATTGACGTACATAGCTGACACACACTCGCACTTACGGCATGCGTACATACATTGTGGCGCGCACACACAGCCCATTCATTAGCCGGGCTCGGACCAGGGGCCAGGGGCGGGACAGGCCCAGACAGATAGCTTTACAGTGTCTACGTTTCCGCTTCACTCCTCTCTCTGCCCTCCAGGAACAATCTGACTCCACTGGAAAACACGCTCTTATGTCACACTTTAGACAAATGGAGGTGTTGATGCACATAATATATAGATGAACAGGAGGGAGGGTAGGTGCTGTTTATATATACTGTCTCAGCCAGCCAGTAATCCAGGGGTCCCCAACTAAATCTGTTCCAGACGAACTTGACTTTCCGCTCAATCCAGGTTCTGAACATCAGCTGCCATTGCATTTAACCATGTAAAACAATATCACAACTTTTTTTTATTGAAGGTATAGTGGATCCAGAAATAAAGAAATAAATAAAGTTTAGCCTTAGATTCTAAGTATATTTAGAGATTGGGAATGGTTTGGGGTCCACAGATCTGACAGTCGGGGACCCCTGCTGTAATCTATATCATTATAAAGACTATCTGATAAGTAGGTAACCTCATTTATTGTCCTTAAACTTTGACTAAACTCTTCCTAAATAATACATAATATACATTTTAGACACACAGTCCAGGAAACAAAAGCACATTGAGTTTTTGCCACCTGTTCTTGTGGTATAGGCTGCGGCATCCAATAATGAAAACCCAATAATTTCCACTGGCTTAAGGAAAACCATATCAAAAGAAATCCAAACATTAAGCTCACTGGCCGCTTTGTTGCAGCCGTTCTGATGCATCATCTCTGTGAGTAATGGTAAAGTTTGACCATCACCAAAGCTATATAGCTCTAAACAGATTTGACATGCTCAGAGCCGGAGAACCATAAGAGGGGCCACAAAACGTAATGTTTAGCCAGAAATAAAATGATTTTCCTAACATTGAATTCAAATAGATACATTTATTGAAATGTTGTGTCTATTTTACAAGTAATTTTGTTTTACCAATTACATCGTATATTGCAATATCATATACACTGATAACTTGACAGTTTTACATTACCTGAAACGTGGCCAGCTATAAAAGATGCAATCACTACAGACTGAATTCCTGGTCCATTTCCACTGTTTCTCCTGTGCCTGTTCTTATGGTAATGCTTCCTTTATTGTCTCTTTATTACCCGCTGCAGTCAGATAAAACCGCCTGGTCAAATGGGCTGTAATTCTCGAAGTGAGCCGACAGATAGGGATCTCTGTGCTCTTACGACACACAGTAAAAGTAGTGTTATCCGGGGGTCACCTTAAGCGTTTCGGACTAAAAGTAAAAGTGAAGGAATTCCAAGCCCTGGAGACATGTGGCATTCATCCTTCTCGGAAATTCCACTCCTCGCTGCGGATCAATTTGAAGGAAAGGAGGATGCTAGATTTCGAGGAAGCAACTAAATGATATCCTAAGCAGTAGTAGTAATGGTAGTACTCAGTTGTAGCAGTGACCTTTCACACATATTGAACTTGAGAATAAAAGAACAGCGGCAAGTTATCATTAAAGCCACAACATGGAACATTAGATTTTGTACTTGTCTTACACCCATAATTATAGACATTCTAGACGTAAACATACAAGCTAGACACAGATCATTCTATTTATTATACAGTGGATTATCAAAATAAAGCATTGGAAGAGGAGCTAATGTATTTAAACCTGATGTTTGCCACCTGCTGTCAAAGCCAAGCAGCAACATTTCCATGAAATCTTACGAGTTAGGAGAAATGAGCCCGCTCACAGTAAAGATATATGTTTTTGGAGGTATTTTACTCCAATATAAACACCTATAATGAAATAAACAACTTCACAGGATGAAATTACACTTAGTATTGATTTAATACTCCCAAATGGACTGGAAACATTAGTTCAATCTACAGTGGTACAGTAGATTGCAGTAGCCTCAGTAATTAAAACGTTCACGTTATAGAATTATATTTCAGTCGGAGCAGGTGCCAATACAACTCTATGAGACAGAAACAGTTTTTGAAAGACATTTTTTTCAAAGAGAAAATTGACAAAGGTTTGGCCCTAATCATTATTTGATCGTGACTGGATTCACAAACCTGCCATATTATTCTTATGGCTGAAAGTCCTTTCTATTGGCCAACATCACACACATGTTTTTGAATATTGTCACCACTTTTGGACACCTTTATGAGAAAATAACTAGACCTTAGTTCATATGTGCAGGCAGAGAAGACTTTGAACTTTGTTTCATATGGATTGTCCCAGGAATTAGAGAAATTAGCAATAAACTAAGACTAGAAATCTGCATATTCTCAGTTAGCATCACAGGCTCTTTCGTGATGTCAAATGAACCCAACCTATCGGCATTGGTGGTAATAGACGACATTTAGTACTTTTTCTTCAGTCTGATTTTGAATTAGCTTTAACTACTTTTTCCACCTCTGTCTTATTGCTATTTTGGTCAAACCACCCACACTATGGCTAGCAGCACCTTGGATCTGATCCCTGACCCCCTCATATCCCGTCAAGACTATTTCTCATTGCCCTCACACTTCTTGCACATGTTGTATTTTGTATCACAAGATTTATGAATGGAGTGGTTGGCCGAGTTGGCAGTGCACTTCCTGACTCACTCTACTGTACCGTGTGTGTGTGTGTGTGTGTGTGTGTGTGTGTGTGTGTGTGTGTGTGTGTCTAACTTCCTGTCTGCAGATGTGTGTGTGTTCTCATGCAGCTGGCCTGTGTGAAGCGCTCTGGGAAAACACCCGCCGCACCGGGGAACTCTGGGAGACGCGGTCCGAGGCCAAGGTCGCCCCGAGTGAAGTAAGAATCTGACTGACAGCGGGATTTGGAACAGTGATTCCGACACGTACTATTTTATTTATCCACGAGAGTCACGGGAGGAATAAAAGCCGCCAGGAGTGGAGGTGTTTGTGGGGGGCTCACGTGTTCTTTTAAAGAGCTGAGTCTGTGAGGCGGCTGCATTCTTCTGGGCACATGTCAGAGAGCTACTCCAGCAGGCCAGGAATTTACAGAAAACTGAAGTGAGATGGGTTTTACAGTGGCCAGATCCATAGGGCTGTCTAAACGATTTTCACAATGGGAAACATAAATATTTCAAAAGACCTGACAGGGAAGAATTAAACAACTTCATACTTTACTCTTACCCAAAAACAACGCAATATAATACGTTTACGCAAGCAATAAAATCAATGTCTTATCTGTCCAAACTGTGCCAGGAGTCCAAATGTGGCCCTTTGGACTAAATATTTATTGGTTTGTAGCTTCTTGCTGAATTGGGTTGAAATATTGTCTTCAGCCAAGAAGACTGCTAATATTCTATACAAATATGTAGTTTGGGATATTTGAAGAAAAAACATGGTCCAGTGTGATTACCATTATAATAAGCCATTATAACCTGTACAAAGGGTAAAACCTCTTTTAGATGCATGGCTTTGAATACTTCACTGTCTCCTGAAACAATGGGAGCTTTGAAATTTGGATATGTTCGGAGTGGACAAGTCAAAGTATGAACACTTCACCTATCCCTGCCTCACCCCGAGTCCGTTAAAATGGGTGTGAATGAATCCTGGGAGCGCAGTGTCTCCACAAGAATCTAAACAGACACCGACCTTTGAACCCTCCGCCGTCTTGTCCTTAGGAAACTTCGGTTCCTCTGGGGAGAATTCCTTCATCAAACATTCATCAGGCGGAGAGGGCTGTGTGTATTTGTGAGAGATAAGATGGCGGAGATGGTCGCCGAGTTCCTGGAAGAATTCCTCTGGATGTTTGGAGAGATACCGAAAAATGATAATTTTCCACATTTGTCTTACTTTAAAGGAGGGTTTAAAAGTTCAGGAAATGTTTATTGTTTGGGTGGGCCCTGTCTTTTATAATTGTAGAATAACAGTTATTTAACTCTAACTAAATAGAATAATTTATGTGCCAGTCAGAACAATAAGAATCTAAGCATGACTAGCATGTCTAGGCTTCTCTGGTTGCAAAATATTCTTAAAGGAAGATGGTAGATAAAGTATATGTTTAAAAAGTCAAGGCAGTATTAAAGGCCAAGGCAAGTTTATCTGTAGAGCTCATTTTGAACAGACAAAGTAATCCCAAGTGCTTAAAAGAGCAAGAACATTCTGTTGAAATACATACATTACTCTCAGAAGGAAAATAACATCAATAAAAGTTACATTAAAAACAAGAAATACTTTGATCCGCCTTGCGCAGCTAACCAGAACTGTTTTCAGCCTCACTTTCTTTTAAATATAATACAGAACAGTTAACTCATGAGCAGTGGCACTGAGTTCATCTCCGGCTGTATCCTTAATTGCACCTAAAGCAGTCAATTGTAATGTAGTCCCTAAAGTCCACTCACTCCTCCCTCCCTCCGAGCTCTCCATTCGAATGCTAAACCCCCCGCTCTCCTTTATGAGCCCCTAATTGGTTTGGTCCTGCTTTAGGAGGACAACATCTGAACAGGCCGGCGCTGTGATCTCTCCTGGGGGTGGGTTAACGGGACGGGGCGCTGGTCAGTCAGTCTGCCCCAGGACAAGTGTGTCACAGGACCATTAACACTTTAGCACCACGGGACGGCCCAGAGAGGGGCTAAAACTGAGCGGGTATAATAGTGCAGGAAAGAACTTGTGGGTTAGACAAAAAGGAATATGTCTGATATGATAGTTTTGTGATGTTTTTGAAGAATTCAAAGTACATCCATGATTAGTATGAAAAAATATATGCAATATCACTAATTATGATTACAGGCCTTAATCTCAAATGCTGTACTTAAAGGAAAGGGGAACAATTGGGTTCTTAATCATGTTACAACATTGTTCTCTCATTAAAAACATAGCTGGAGCTATGTTTCCATCCACTCACGCATGTTTGAGTCATTTTTGAATCTTTTAGGATACATGGGGACTCCTCCTGAGTCGTATCCAGGAAATGCTTTCCTTACCTTACGATCTCTGGCAAAGCTTATCCTTTCATCGCAAGTGCAAAAACATCTGTAGGAGCAGTGCCAGTGTATCAGGGCTCGCACTAGTAATAGTTGTGGTAGGTGTGCCTCAAGTATAGTCTACATCAGGGTTCTCTTCGAGGATGGCGTCCCCACCACCAACACCCTAAGATGACAAGCTGTGATACAAATAGGAATTGTAATTGTGTTTGATGTATAATGTAAAATACACTATTGTCCTCCAAATTAATGCTGAACAAGCATTAAACAAACCCATAAGGATGAAAATTATGATCAAAACAACTCAGTAACTATCATTTTAACAGACTCTAGTTGTGTTTTTGTACTTTTTGTCATAAATTTTTTGTAAAGTCACATTTATACAGCACTTTTCTACTTGCTTTAGTCACTCAAAGCACATTACATCAAGGAACCACTCACCCATTCACACACTCATTCCTATATCAGTGTACACAGACAACACAGGTGGGTGAAGTGTCTTGCCCAAGGACACTACGGCAGTGTGCACCTGCGGGATTCAAACCCCTAACCCTCCTGTTACAAAACGAACCGCTCTACCAATGTGTGCCACTGTCACCTCATGTGCTCTCTACCATGTCCGCCACTGTGGATGAAAAATGAAAGAAATATTCCCTGGGACAGAATTGAAAATTGTTCCCTGATCCACCATTGGAGGAACAATGGTCTGCATCCATATCTTTCATCTCTTGCCCCCTTTCTGACTCCACTTATCAGACAACGTTTATTTCTTTTGGCACATAAATGATAGTAGCTTATCAGTGTTTGGCCTGACTCACGATTACCCAGCATCCTTTGCTCCTGACTTCACCGGGTTGAGACTGCTGTAAATTCCTCCTTTGTGCATCAGCTGGATGCCCCTCATATCTCCACACTACTACAGTTCAGAGTGTAGACATGTCTGGGCCCTTCCTGTTGGATGAGTTGCTCTGTGTGCGCCGATGTCTGCCCAGTGGGGTCCTGTCACTTCCTGTACAGCCTTAGGTGCTCCTACAGCAGCTGAAAACAGATATGGTAAAACATGAGTCAGAGGAACGCAATGATTAATGCCATTAAAGGTGAAACGTTGTAATTGTAGGGCAGGGATTGTGATTCGTGATAAAACAATGAAAGAGTTGTTGTCATTGGGAAGATAGACAGAAAATGGGACAGAGGTCAGATGAGATATGTCTGAAATGACTTTTCTTGTACAGGCACCATCATGCGAATTGTACTACGTCCATGAGGGCTGCACGATATGAGGAAAAATATCTGATATTCAATAATTGTCTTGAATATTGCGATACGATTTTATTGGCATCTTTTTCTTGACCATCCTATTAGAGAAATTCGATAAACAATCACTAATCAAAGTTATGGCTTCAAATGTTATTTAGAAATCTACTTAAAATTGAAGATAAGACAGCAATCATTTTTTTCTTTTTGTGCTGTGAGTGAGACCCCATGTGGTTGGCCAATCTGAATTGGGGGGTTTGGGTGGCTGATGAAATGCAGAATAGGATTTGGACTAGCAGAAACAGTTAACATGAGAAAAATGTCCACCGGTAAATCCTAGCATCCACTTTCTGAGTCCACTTCTGAGCAGCTCCAGCCCTGTCTATCCCGGGCTGCTGTTTTCCCCACATACGCACTTGCAAAACAAAGAAAGAATGCAGCCAGAGATGTAATTACTCTGGTGGCCAAGACGGACACACTATCAGTCCTTATTGTGCAAGAAGAAGACAAAAAAAACTTCACAGAGCATTCATTTCAATCCGGGGCTGAGGAAGTGCCACAGAAATGACACTCATTCTGACACCAAAACACATGGACAAGAATGTGGTCAGGAGCGTACATGCCCGCTGCGAAAATTGGCACCCCAAAAGTGTCACAGGGCTAACACTGTATTGTTATGCATGCATGTGTAAACAGCAAACCCATTGCTTTCATAGCTCAAATTCCTCTGGTTGTCCGTGTTTACAAATAGCAGATAGAAATTCAGTTCCCTCGCATACACTGGACCCAAAAGAATGTCGTTTTCAGATAGCGCCGTATTGAAATTCGGGTCCATATCTTATGTTTTCCAGGTGCCTGTATCTTTGGGGAATCTCCTCACAAACATGATACGGCTGCTACGTGTTCTTCTCATCAGCTTCCCTGTCTCCAAACGGGGAAAAGGTTTAAGCGTTTGAGTCAGAGCTCAAGGGACGCAGAAAAAATAGACGAGAAAGGGGCTTGACAGAAAGGCATACACATACACAGGGTCCAAGATATACAGGAAATATAACGCAAATATTATCAGAAGTTGTTCCCGCGCGGAGACGGAGTGCGCGCCCGCCCGAGGTCCAGGAAGGGTGAAGGTGTAGAAGGAACACAAAATACATTCCAAGGTGAAATTCGCAAAAACACAATGAACAAGCAGACAAAGCACCAAATTGCGGACTAACCAGATTTCCCGTTAGTATTATTATTCACTAATTATTGTTTGCTTTGAAATTATCTTTGTTTTATATCCGGCTTCAGACTATTGTACCCTTATCCTTCCTTCTTTGTAATTCATTAAAATGTAAAATGTGTTTCAGGAACAGGAGAACGCTCACATTGGCCCAAAAGGTTGTTTTCAGCTTTGCGTTCATGTGAAGCATCCATTTCAGCATGTCCAGTCTTCAGTGCCTTACCTTAAAGATGCTGTTGTCAAATAGGCCTCAAATTAGCATTTAAATTAGTCTATCTGCCAAGAAGGACTGATTTTCTTAGTTCATTAAATTGTGTTTAGTTTTTCTTTGTTACCTGCCTGAGACAACAGATGGACACTAGCATCTATGCTATAATCTGCCATATTTATACAATAGTTATTTGCAGCTGTTCATCAATATGCATTGTCCCGATGAGACAGATGCAAAATCTGCATTTTTCAGATTCAAATCATGTTATAACATTGTTCCCTCATCAAAACCATATCTGGAGTGGTATAGCAATTAATTCACTAGTTTTGTTCACTTTGGTTGTGTCTTCTATTGCTTAAGCGCTCTGACCTGCACTTCTTAGTTATATTGCATCAGGTAAAACACAAAATTGTCCTCCATATTGTTTAAAATGTTCTTTTAGTAAGACAGGAGGTTTGTTTACCTGCTTGACTAGTTTCGGCTAACTTCCTGTAGCCTTCATGATGGTGAAGTGACATGACAGAGGCTTCTTACATTACATGGATTTGCAGGGGAAGCTTGCTTGCTACTGACTGACACCTTCTCCAGGACCGTGTCCCAGGTGTGAGAAAGGGTGTATGCTTCATTGTCCCGGTTCATAGATGTTGGTGCACGTTTCCTGATCTCGATGGTATTTGTTACTTTCGGCACGGATGACCCTGGCATTGTCCCAGTCCATAATGTGGTTCTCCCTCTTGCAGTGATCGTATATTACTGATTTGAGATATCCCTGTAGTGCTTGTTCTTTCATTGCTCTTGTTTGTCTGTTGGCTGTCACCTTTTCACACTCTTTCAGATGCTCCTTCCTTCGTATGTTGAACGGTCTCCCTGTCTCCCCCACATATGTTTTATTGCATGATAGGCATGGTATTTATGGTCCGGGTGAATGATGAGCTTTGGTCTGACTAATAGCTGTCTTGAGTTTGGTGTGTGGCTTAACTGGTGTGTTATTGTTGTGTTTCCTCATGGCTCTGTATGCGTTCTGTGATGCCCTGATATATTGTAACGTGACAATGGCAGGTGTGTTGGTCTTGTGTGGCTTTTTTATCCTCCTCCCTTCCTTGTGTTCCCTTTCTCTGTTGCCCATTGTGGATACTGGCATGCCGTCAATGCGTTTGTGGATGTGTGTCTCCTCTTATATTTGTGTGTGTCCTCCATATTTTAAAACCTACAATCCAATATTGGATCGGTTCTGAGCAGGCATCACTGTGCCATGAAGTTGCTAGCCACATTGAATTGTAAAATATCAAGGCTCAAATTCCCAAATGCATGTGTTTAAGTTTCAGTGATGAAATGTTTTTCATGTTTTAATCCCACCCATCTTTACTTTTAATGTGAATACTTTTGGTAATACCTTTTGCATCATTATGACATCCATATTTGACAGTCAACATGCAAAGTAGCCATGTGCTTTTGGTTTGGCTTCGCTTGAAGAAAGCAGGCACAGCGAAAAGGGAGATTTTCACACCTATGCCACAGAATGGAGCTTAATTAGGGTTAAGCAGACGTGCTGAAGGCCAGCATGTTGCCAGGTTTTTGTGTCTTGTGTGTTTAGCCTTATTAAAAGTATCAAGTTACCCTCTTTAGACCCGGGGGGCAGGCTGCTACTTCCTGCTTCATGTGTCTCCATCACCAAACCTGGTCAAGACTGAACCAAACAGATGGGCCACACTTTCACTGGGGGATATGAATATTTACCCTGGACCCTGCTCCTTTCCATCTCAGCTGTTCCACCTTCTCCTGCCTATAGATCGCCCAATCCATCATCTTTATTTTCACTTGACAACCTTTTTTTCAATCCCTTGCTCCAGTTTTCAAAAGGTACATTTACTTTCCGCATCACTCACTTTTGCAACTTACGTCTTTTTTCTGGACGACCACCTCGGCTTTATTTTTCCTTTAAGACTCACACCTCATTTGCTTTGAACGGGCTCCAACTTCATCACATTCTTTTCCTTCATGTGCCGCGGCCCGGGATGCGCCGACGGTGGAGGCGGCAGCTGAGGTGTCGGGTCTCCGCTTATGAACATCTGGTGGATGGTAATACAATCAGCCTAAATCAGATCCCCCTCTGCAGTCACAGGCCGGGGCTTTGGAGGTGGGCTCAGGAGAGACGGAGCTAAAATGATTTGGGTTGCCAGATATAAAGATGGCTGGGTTATGTCCTGGACTCGCCATCAACCTTGGAATGCTGCTACCTGTGTGTGTGTCCTTGTAAAGTCATGTGGAACTGCTCTCTGAGTTTCTCTTCTACTGTATTTAGTAGGAAAAGTCATTTGAAATCAGTGTATGATGTTTTGACTTATATTAAAATGAGCCTGTAAAATAACAAAATGAGGAGCGAGAGATGCATTTTAAAGGTAAACAACCTCCCCCTCCACTCCTGATTGGACTGGAAAGCCCCTCCTCGGTCCCAGTACACATGAAAGCTTATCTCATTGGTCAACACGTCATCCTGCAGGACTGTGATTTGTTGCTAACATCATGAGAAGGAGGGAAAAATATATAATTATTTTTAGTTACTCACTTTAAATCAAAGTGGCACATTTGTTATACATTTACACTTACAGACAATCAAATACCAGTAGAAAGTAAAGTGCAGGTGAAATTCAAACTGCCAATGCTGTAAAGTAGTAGCCACAGAGAAAAGTTGTATTGTTTATACTGGACAGAGTGACCTTCAAATAATGGAGATGCATGGCAGTAGTAAAAGTAGTCGTCACAATAAAGCCTACTTTCTTTTCAAAAGCAGGAGCATATGGGACTCAGAATTTATTAGTTTGGCATTCGATTCTTGATTTGGCATCATTTTCTTTGTCATTAGTCATCTTTCAGTCATGAAGTCATGTTGGACGGATCACGGTTTTCTCTGATTGGTTAGTCCTCAGTCACATCAATTGGAACTGGTGGAAATAACACTGGTCCCTACTACAAACCTTTGTAAAGAACTGGAAAAGCCTATAGTCTGACTTGCCAGGCTAGACTTTAGTTCTTCAGCTGCTGATTTGACAAAATCACTCCTCTGTACGTTGTAACCATGATGTTATTTTAATATAGCATTATAATTTACTTGCTATTTGTGTACCTCCCCTTTTGGTTGTCATCAATACCAAGACGCATCATACAATTACTAGGTTTCACTCAATTAATATGTCAGTCTGGTTCTTTGGGTTGAATTCCACAGTAGTTGTTTATACTGCTCTCTTTTCTCTTCCAAATGCCTGCAAAAGTCTATTCACTTTTCTTCTTCTCCCCAGCACTTGGCCCGTACCTGTTTTTCCCACTGCTGGCGGCTTTCCCCCCTGACTGTTATGCTCATACCAAAGCCTGGGAGATTAGAGGGGAAACGTTTGGCTGGTGAGAATATGGGGCCCTCTCTAACGTCCAAACTGTGACATGTACGCACGATCGTGTAGCACCACTGAGGGGCGAGGGGGCGCGATTAGCGTGCCCGCTCCACGACCCAACGTGAGAGGCGGCCATTTGTAATCCTAACCTTTGACCCCGGGGTTCAGGGCCGCGGTAAGTGCGTTTCCTCTCCACATGTGCTGGGATGCGTACTTCCTGGTTCCTCGTTGTGGTGACTGACTGGGAAAAGAATGTAAGATAATGATAATGTATAGGAGCATTGGGTTCAGTTGGACTTAAAAAGAAAACTTCCCATGTGTCCTATGGGCCAGCAATTGACCCAAATTGGGCTAACGGTTAAAGCAGATTCAGCTTCACCCCTCTCTCCCACCCCCGGCATCACCTCCGTAGACCATAACCCCCGGCACACATGTAAAGGATACGGTTCTTTCCAGACTGGACTTACCATTGACAAACTGTCACTGACTAATATTTTGGATCGAGCAGAGGTACAAGAAGTGCTCAGAACATATAGGTCTACTGTTTCTTCAAAAGAAACAGTCTCTACATTTTAGCTTAACCTGGTGTCATAATATAGAAGCTATTGTTGCTTACAATGTAACAAAGTGTACGTGTTACAATACCCATTGTACTGTACAATAGTTGTTTAGCAAAGTCCATTGCTACTTCTGTTCCTACTACCATAACTGTTATAATAAATGCATATACGTTTGACCACTTTGAATTATCCTTGATAAATAAGACAATGTTGTGTCTATTAAATGACTACCCTGAAGATACTACTTCACTATACTTCTTTTAAATCTTTTGATTTGAGGAATTTTGACCCAACACATTAACAGTACCTTTACCATCATATTTATTTATTGTATTGCTTGAATTATCTTATTATCATGATAGACTATTAATACACAGTAAGACAACTATATATACAGCTAGTTTATTGTCTTTAGTCTCACATCCTACTTCTTTTCCCCAAAACAGATCTTAAAGGAAGGAAAGGAGACAAAGAAGGACCAGGTCTTAAGGAAGGATGTGAGAAGGATGCAGAGCCTGTAAAAGGTATTTATACTCGTCTATTGAGGAAGGACACACACAGAGGAGTCGGCCTAACAAGCCACAAGCAGAGAGCGGGGTGGAGAGGCAGGTGTCGGAGCCAGAGCACTGCAATCAGGAGCGAAGGTGGGACATTTGGAAGACCCCCTTGACCCGAAGCAAAAGTCAAGTACAGTGTTAGAGATGTCACGAGAAAGGCCATAGATGTTCATGCAGGTACAGACCAAATTATATGTTAGTATTTTGCAAGTGTATCAACTTTCACTTTACCCAAAATGACCTTTAATGAGTAAGTGCGAGAGGAGATCACCGCATTCCACACTTTCCAACCTGATTAGCAAAACTCCAAAGTCTGAAGTGTGTTTTTCTTCTTTTTCTCCAGTGAGGACTGTGATTGATGATCACAGTGTGAAAGGGTGCCAAAACTGTGACACTTTGAGTAAACTTGAAAGTGGGCAATGTCAAACACTCGCCCGACCTACTGCAGCTGCCATGTCAAAAACGATTACTGTCAGAAACCTCTTACATCAAGCTGCAATCTTTTTCCACTTTGTTCCATCCAATTTAAAGAGGTGTTAGGTGGGCACATGCTGTAAACCAACAATATGGAGACATGCTAACCTCCATCCACAGGTGTTAAGACACATCCTGGTGTAGACCTGCTCTAAGTCATAAGAACCCTGTTGCTTCCTTGATAAAATGGAGTCCTTCGATCAGCGTGAAAGCATAGCATCCCCACTGTTATCATATACAGCGCGACCTGATGAGCAAAGGCCAATCATAATGGCCCATAAACTTAACATAGGCCGCTGTAAGCAGCTTAGGAGTTCACGACAACTGCGATGCGTTAGACGACAGGGCGTGCGCTAAAACCGTGATGCATTATCAAATAAAGAGCTCAAGGCAGCCCCTAACAGAGTAATATTATTGAGTTATCCCATAACTGGCTCAACCAAATCCTCCTGCTGCACTTTGCTTAATGTACAACAGCTGGAGGCAGCTCATGCAGGGCGGCCATGACAGTCGTGACGTGATCTCGCAGCTCGAAATGCACTGGAGTCCCATGGCACTGAGGGAGGAGCAATCGAATTCAGCACCTCGTTCATATTATTTATTGCTTGAGTATGGTTTGGCTACATGCAGATACAGGTGCTTACGAACTTAAAGTAAGATGGATGACTGCTGTGATTTCGCATTTTATTCTGGATTTGTGTGATATGGATATTGCACCACTAATGCCATGACAATAATTTGGCGGTATATTATGCAAAGATCCAAGTAACACGCACATCCAAAAATCTAAATCAGTGTGCTAGATTTGAAAAAGTATAACTTACAGGGAAAAAATGGACAAATAGCACAACTGATGGCGCTCACCAATTTATTGATTCACCAGAGTGACGTTTCGGGCAGGTAGCCTTTCTTCAGACTCAGTATATTATGCAGCCCTAAATTTACCAGGGTTCCAGAGTGTGGCTAGTATTTGGTGTGTATTTTCCCATGCACCACCCATAAGCACAATAGGGCTGGAAAGTGGAAGTGCGAGAATTGGCGAGATTTCGGTTCGCGGATACAAACAAAAACCACACGTGGGTTTGTCCTGTTCTTCCCGTGCTCGGCTGCAGTACTGATATCGTGGACTTAAAAAATGTATACGCTTTGATGGCTCTTTCAATGTTATAGTGGACAAAGTTCGTCTCTGGGACTAATAAAATGAGTGAAGGGTCAAAACAAGTTGTGATCTGGGCCACGTCAAGTTCCAATATGACCAAGAGAGTCAGATGTTGTGTTATGTTCTCACCAGGACTCAGCAACAAGCCCAAATGCGCCCGGGGATATTTAGTGCCGACAGCACATACCATAGGACCATAATTAAATGTCTTTATATTACTGCCATGAGGAGCCATGGATATAGTGTAGTGTTAAAGCTAATATGCTTTGGGCACCTCTATTTTATGTATTTATTTATTTAATATGGACTTAACGTGAGTGAAGTGATCAAGTGAGAGGTAGACTAGCCCTGAGTGGTTTGTTTGGTAGTGGGATTTTTTTTTACATAATTGACCCACGCATATACGCAGGTGCAATGTGCACTTGGCTTATTGGTCTTTGGTAAACCTAAAAAAGTGATTACAGCCGAAAACAAAGCAAAGCACTTAGCACCAGCCGCCTCCTCGAGCACGTGGTCCTTTGTTTGTATCCGAAACGGGTGCGAGACTTTCCAGCCCTATTGCCTAGTTCAGAAGTGCGTGCTTGGTCAAGGGTTAGTCACATGCACGACATAGGAAAGAGATGGGAAGGTTGGATAATGGCATGTCCATGGACAATAGATGAAAGCATTGAACTTTAGCAGGTACAGTGTTATAACTCTCTCTATCTCAGGCACATGTTATTTCAGCCCTATTGGTGTCTAAAAGCTTTTTTATTATTTTGTATTGTTTTGAAGGTACCAGAGCACATGGCTATCAATATGTGTAAACGAAAGAACATACTTTAGCTCCTGATCACAGCGGTTGGATTAGATTTATTCTTCCATAGTTCTGACTCAGCAACAGACAAGGAGGCACTGCAACGGTATTTCTTTCCCCGTAATAATAATGTTTTGCGCAGGTGCAGAGGCTCCTCAGTGAGTGCATGCTGCTGCGGACGTTAGCGCTAGCCGTGGTAGCATTAGCGAGTGTGGCGACTAGTCTATTTATTGATTACAGAACCACCTTTATGGCTGTACTGCAGAGATGCTATGACCCAATATTATAAATGTACAAGTAATAATCTCATTCAAAAATGGCATAGACTAGATCACAACTAACTAGTGCTATAATAGTGCTAACTGCTAGCCATAGCGCGGATATTTTACAAGCAAGAAAATACCCAATACTTGAAAACAGGGCAAAAATATTTTTATAACTTTTTGGTTTATAAAGTTTTGGATACAATTTTAATTTATTATTGTGTGTTTTATGCCCATAAGTCTCCACGTAGCTGATTAGCTGCTATCGTTCTTTTAAACATTTGGTATAATTTATTTTCAAAAAGTCTATGCAGTTTTTGAATGGGATTATTACTTCCGACACCGAGGCGCGTGCGTGTACAGACGAGCTGGTGGGCGGGACTTTGATGCGCCAGTCCTCATTCTCGAGCTCAATTTTTTGATTTTCCGCTGCTTCGACAAGGTTTCCCAATTGAACTTTACGACTTAGACTCCCCTGTCCCGCAAAATATTTCTCCAGAACAGACGCAATTCACCGCTTTTGTCTGTCGTACGCCGTCTTTTTTATTCCACCTCCCGGTCTCTCTCACGTGACTAAACCTTGAACGATGTACAGGTAATTGGGAAATCAGGAATTGTACACGACAAAGCTGAGAGCGAAGTACCACACTCATTTGGACACTGGCACATACTCCTCTACAAGCGCATTGGCCAAAAACAATGCCGTGTGTATACTTTCGGTTGGGTCTGAGTTTACTGCCTCCGAATACTAAACGTCTGGCTGGAAACCCCTATAAGCATTTTTAAGTGACATTTCAGATTGTGCTGGTGGTGAGAGTGGCTCTATTTAGTCGCCATTCACGCTCAGCCCCAGACGCAAGGTTGCTCAGGTTCACACTCGTCCATTCAGCCGAGCCCCATGCCAAACAAATTCCTTCGCTGTTGTCAAGGCGTCGTCATGGCGACCCGTTTAAATGCCCGTTATTGATGCCCGCTCAGCAGCAGCCGCCGCCACCACCACCACCGCAGCAGCAGCAAGACGGAGAGAGCGGGGCGGACGACCGAAATAAGGCCGCGAGATGAGGCGAAGTGACAGAGCTGACAGAAGGATTTGTAGTGGGATTACTGTGTATTCAATATTTAATGTGCTTCATGAGCGTAATGGAGAGGAAACGCACAAACTGGAGGAAATTAGCGTTCTATTACAGACCGGGGGCTTAGTATAAGTCTACTTGTGTTGGTAGAGCCACCGGTAGCTTTCAAGCCCCCCTCTGGTCTGCAGTCTGAGAAAGTGCTGCGATGCACAGCAGGGACATGCTTTATTAATGAACATAAGTCTATTTTAGGAATCAGATAGAGGAGAGTACGCCCGATAGGACGAGAAATATAATGTTTTCAGATAGCTAAGGGCACTTACCGTGGACCAATGACAAAAAGTGTTGTACATGGAGATTTCCCTTAATAGAAGCATTGCTGTTCTTAATTATGATCAGGTATAGTCCGATATTGCTGGATCTTCATTATTTTTATTCCTTTTTATGGGTTTCATGTGACATCACAATATTCTAAAGAGAGTATTGTTTAAAATTGAGGTAGAGGACAGTGGAGAATTCTGTGCTGGTAACTATATGTTAAAATGCAGATTGCTAGTCTTAGTTTATTGCTCTGTAATTCCTGAGCCAATCCGCATGAAACAAAAACTGTTTGTTCAATGTCTTCTCTGTCAGCACATATCTAAAGTCTAATTATTTTCTCATACACAGTGTCCAGAAGTGGTGATAATATTCACAAACATGTGCATGATGTTGCCAGTAGAGAGGACTTTCAGGCTTAACCTCTGAAACCCAATTAGGCACCTGTAGGAGGTTAAGAGCAGCTTTGTGAATCAAATTATTTCTGGGTTAATTTCTTTCAAATATATTTTTTTCTCCCATAGAGTTGTATTGGCACCTGCCCTCCAACTAAAATACAATTCTTTAACGTGAATGCAACCTGTTGAAAACATCACTTTGTTTTATCTGCTGAATGGTCTGAAGTCCTCATATGTAATATGTTGTAATGTTCATGCTTCGAACACAATGTCAGAATAGTTACTGGCCTGTTATACCACACCCACTGACGGGCACCACAAGCGAAAGAGAGGGTTACTTCACCTGTCCATATTGCTCATATTGCTATGCCTCATCGGTGCACACAGAAATTTTAGCTCTTCTCCTCTCATGTTGCTTTTAAAAACTCTCCCTCTCCCATCACATTTTGTTTGTCTCACTCTCTCTCTCACACACACACACATATGCATATTTCACGGTGGCCTGCCATCGCTGCACTCTCCTTGCCTCCCCTCAGACTTGACTACAAGAATAGTCCATTTGCAAAGCAGCTAGGGAGCGAGGAGTCGACGCACCACAAAGAAAACTTGCGCCATAGAAACCGTGTTCGCTATAATTTGACTTACCGTATTTTTTACATTGTGAGGTTACCAGGGCAGGCTGAGACAAAGGAGCCAAAGACCCGTGGGCGGCTCCCACATACAGTAATACAAGAAGAACACCATCGCCTACCGTAATAGCGGGTATAAAAGAGTGGCAGAATTAGATATTGGTGCTTGCGTGTGCAGGCAGGGACCCGGGTCTTTGATGCGCCAGTGGATGATACGTGACACTGTGGTGATGCAAGCTGATGAAAAAGTGAAAAGGAGTTCAGCAAGGAGGAGGCGCTTTTCACGTGTGCGAGGGAAACCTGTCCAACCGGATCTGATATGGCTAGATTACATGCGTGTGGACTGTGTGCATTTGGAAGGGGGAAAGCGCTAGGACTTGATACTGTAGATGGTGATTTCAAATGAGCAGAACTAGAGCGTTGCACAGTCAGACTTGGATGTTCATATGTTGACTGTTCACTTGTCTCCAGGCCTGTATTGATGGTAATAAACATGATATAATAATAATAATAATAATGCATATATATATAGTGCTTTTCTGGACACTCAAAGACACTTTACATGGCCCCTCCGACCACTCACTCACGCAGGCTGACAAGGCCCTGACCTGCTTACCTTCTGAGGTCCGACGGGATCGGGCAGAGCAAAGGCGCTCTGGTCTACAGCCTTTTCCTTACACTTCTCCTTGGACTAGCAATATTTCTACAACATAGAATGTGTCCGTGAAGCTGTCACCTTCAACAGCTCTAGTCCTTTGCCAAACCATTGTGTAAATTAGGACCTACCCTGCAAAACATAATAAAGTAATAAGTCATATTTTCTTGAAATAAGTATATTTGCCCTTGATTTGAGTAGGTAAGTATCGCCCAATGGAGATAGTATTTTTGCACTTATAAAGGGAATGTGTCTAATTTCAAGTAAATCTAGATGTATTTTCTAATTGTAAGTGCAATGAGATGTTTCTTTGTTATTTTAAAAATACTCCATTGACAGATCACCGTACTTACCTATTCAAATTTTTGCAGTGATAATACAAGTAAGATTGTTAGCTGGGATAGTAGCCAATGCATATGAAAAGAGAATTTTTCCAAAGAAAATGCATTGTTAACTGTTTCTCTGGTATTGTCTTTACTCTGGATACTATTTCCCCACAACCATGACAGTTTTGACTTGCACAGTTTGAGCATGTGGGGGATCTGCTGTGTGCATTTGCCACTTCTCTCCAGAATTCGTCTTTGATATCGGCAAAGTGTACAAGACTCCAACAAAATCAAGCCTAACAGTGTCCTCAACAGCAACACTGTCAGTACAGCTGCTCCAGAGCCCCCATGCCCGAGCGCAGATACCCATCTTTCCATTACAGTGCTGGCCTCATCTGTTACTCTCATCTGAAAGGTGCATCTTGCCATTGATTTCTCCACCTGCCAAACGTCGAGCGAACAGCTGCTGCTCCGGACAACAGCATTACTCACCGGGACACTTAGCAGGTATCGATAATGCGCGGTTTCCCACTGCTCTGTTTGGAATAACACGTCCATACATCAGGCCCAGTAGTCAGGACGCCTCGGACTCTAGGTCCTTATAAGGTCATTCAGTCAGTGGGCCGGACAAGTGGAGAAGAGGAGATGGCTCCATAGGATACTACACTAGGTTATGATGCCTTTGATGTTGTTTTCCGATAATCCATTCTGCTTATTAAGCATCATTTTCTCCATTAAGGCAAGACACGGCAGTTGAAAACATATATTTTTCATGCAATGATCAAAGTCTTTTAACATCTTAGTTTCAATGTCAACATAGGAAAAAATCTCAAACTCATATGATGGTTATTTTCTATGTTTTGCCGAACCACGCGTCAGACTTTACCAGGAAGTAACTACACAATGGGCCTACGTAAATCAACCCACATGGCGCTATACTCCATATATGGTCATTTCCTTTCTGGGAGAAGCCAGCAGAAAAAGTCTTTGTATGAACACGCGGATGAGCAGACATTATTTAACTTTAAAGCCTTGTTTCTCCAAATGGCATTTTTATGTCTTGCAACAAAATCTCCACTTTTAAACAGACACCAAACTTTCCAGTCTTGTACACCACAATGTTGTGAAGGTTTTTGAGTTTTGAACCACAAAAACAACAAATTCACTAATACAGTAACTAGCTCATTACATGACTAGAAGAAGTTATCCAAAATCTCATCTGAACAAATATTTCCATCTAATATATCAAAAAAATAAAACCATTCTGGCTCTATCTCTATCCATTATTTCAATTCTGTCACTGAAATAGGCAATTTTGGCCATTTTTACACATCAAATGTCTTATTTTTTTAAGGAAAACTTGCAATACATTTCTTCTCATACAGGTACGTGTAGGTTCTCAGACATACAGGAGTTCTCCATCGTAGGAAAAGATTCTTCAGTCAAAGTGACGCTTCGCTCTTTATCAAAAGAACTTCATCAGCAAATGAGCAGAATTGACACACTTGTGGGTCTTTAAGTTAGAAGGAGTTAACCTCTAAGTCCCACCTCTCTTGGTTCAATAGGAAGTTAATGAGCAGGAATTAGGTGTGAATAGGGCAAGATGTTTTTCCAACCTTTATAACCAAAAGAGGCGGGACCCCTCCTACTGGTTTCTTCTTAAGCATGTCAATTCGGCTCATTTGGATAAAGAGCGAAACGTCCTACACTTCAACTACAGAGTACAGATGAAGACTGAAGAATTTTTTCCTGTGATTTTTTTCATATATTTATGTCAATAATATGCAGAGAAATTACTGAAAAATTTCCCTATTGACCTGTCTCGCCTTAAGCAAATCTGTCATTACACTCACAGACTACACTTGTTGCCTGATAAGGTTTTATATTGATGCTTGTTTATCCAAGTGAAAAACTGCTTAGTTTTCTGTCAAGTGTTTTATTTTTTTAATGAAATTGCTTTTAACTAAAGTTCAAGGAGTATGTAGCCTAACAAAACTATTCAGGAAGAGAGATGAAATAATCCTGACCAGACTCCTCAAATCTGAGCTCATTCTACCCATGAAGACCATTTATTTCAGCATGACCCTGTGTTCCCTCCACTGGACAAGTCCCTGTCCCCCTGAACTCAAAACGCCGTCGCGCCATGACACAGCGCTTTACGCACTCCCACACACACGACATCCCCCATCCATCACAGCGGAGCGGAGGCTGCGTCCTTGGACAACCTTGGGCCGGCCCGTCTGAGATTAGGCTGGCTGCTCATGTGGATGTGCACCCAGGTGTGGAGCGGGGTGGTGAACTCAAGCACAAACAGGACACCCACCACCGCAGTCACCTCCCCTCAATCTCCCTAAACAACTTGGAAGCGTTTGATGATAGCGCCCTCGTCGAGATAGCGGTTAGCTTCTGGCCGTTAATTACTCTGACCCGTTCCAGTCTGGGGTCGTTTTGCCCATTAGAAAGGACAATTCGCTGCCCCTCCTTCCACCTGGCTACTTTCCCAGATGACACCTCCATAAATCTACACAAAGGAATCTCTTCATAATTGCTGTACAATCGCAAACACACACACTTAGACATTTTTGCCCATCCGTAGACATCTGGAATGCTGCAGTCTGATGGATTTTGGTAACTGCTAAAATTTCCACGGAATGCTTCAGGAATTATACGCTTTTGGGCAAATTCTTGTGCAATTGGATCACGACGGCCCCGTATAGCCTACCATTGGCGTCCATCACTGATTTTGCAGTCGAATAGTGACTTCAAATAGGCTCGAAAACCACCAGAATCCCCAAAGGCGCAGTGCACAGGCTATCCAAAGAAATCAAGCCACAATTATAATGGAAGATCAAGTTGCCAAACTCGTGCATGGGGCCACATCAAAGCAAGCATTTTTCTTTGGTGATATGACTGTGCGGCATGTCCATGGGCTCAAATCCTTCAATGACATCAATAAAGAGCGTACAATCTCATCAAATTTATGGCACATTCTAAATATATGTCCAAATGTCAGAGATCAAGTAGATTATCTGCCACACGGGCGGATGGGAGTAGTGTCAATCAGCTTACATGTTTATGTGGAAGGCATCATATGGTATAATGCAAATGTATTGTTGTGTGTTGGCGTGACAGAAAATTAATATGAAATAGGAAATAATCTTATTTTGCAACACAATCTTTTACTTACATTGTCAAAAGCATGATCCTAGGCTCTGCAGTGATAACAAAACAATATTGACCTGATTTACACAATTATCATATTAATTCACTATTTTCCTTTGCAGAGTGGCAACTACTTCTCGGAGTCCAGTTGTGTTGTTTAAATATTGCCTAATAAAGCCATTAATTGCTTGTTATATGTCTATTGGAACAAGTGTGTTTTCCAATACTTTTAATTTAGCCCAGAGATGGCTCAAGGACATGCAGCCTGCTTTTCAAATAAAAAAATATATTTTATTGTCAACAGACATATAAGGAGAGCGGTCTTGTTTCTGCTCTTGCGCCCAAGCGATCGCGATGACGTCACATCCAGGACACATGAAATAAGTATATAATATTAGTTCAAAGATAGGCATAAAACATCAAAGAGCTATGTTTCCCCTGCGCTGTAACGGATCTGTGATTGAAACAGACAGCTGATGTCTGGATGCATCAGCTGTTCGCCATTCAACATCCGGCAAAAGTCACAGAAGAAAACAAGGACAGCAAACAGTATTGTAAGGTTAGGCCAAATACAGCTCGCCGAGCTCTTCAAACAAACCCCATAAAACATGACCAAGCCCAATATACACTGGCTGTAAGGGTTGAATGATTTTACTGACAAAGAACTGCTGCCATTTAACCTCTTAAGCCCTAGGGTCCCCATTTTTGGGGACTTGCCACTTTTAGAGACAATCCTTGTTTATTTGAATCTATTTTTAAAAAAGTGTATTTTTTTTTCTTGGAAAAACTGTATTTTATGACCAAATACGTAAATAGGATCCAAAATTTTCAATTACAAATTACAAATTTGATTTTTTTGGGCCAAAAAGTGCCAAATTGTGCCCTATTTATTATAATGGGATTCCACCTAGACTATTTTAAATCAAAACCTCAATAACTTTTCAATTATTTATTGTTACAGAGATAAACAGTTGGTAAAAAGTCAATAATTAGCTGTAGTTACTATTTATGATGTTTATTTTCTTCTTTACAATGTAAACAAGCTGCTGACCTGCTGTAATGTGTGGTTTTTTTAGGCGGAATTCATATTTTCTGTCTTTCAACCTCAATTACTCATGTCCACTATGATTTTCTTGAAAATGTTCACATCTACAGTATCCCCATAGACATTCATATCATTTGAGAGCAATATGAACATTTTAGACATTTTACAAGCTGTTAAAGCCTTCCAGAGGATATGTATACACAGCAGGGCTTAAGAGGTTAAGAAAAAAACAGAGACCAAGGCACTCCTCCCACATTTTTTTTGTTTGTTTGAGCATCTGAGTTTGACAAAGTTGGACATAAAGGCACAGATCAGCATGGAAATCAAACAAAAGAATACATACATAAGTAAATAAATATATACAGGTATGATGCCCAAAAGGAGTAGGCA
>OMNZ01070476.1:24611-40943 GCA_900303255.1 Lesueurigobius sanzi | reverse complement strand
TTTATCCTTTGATCCACTCCCTATAGTGAATCCTCGTCCTCACAGAAAAATCCTCCTCGTCCTCACAGAAAAATCCTCTTCGTCCTCACAGTAAATCCTCCTCGTCCTCACAGTAAATCCTCCTCGTCCTCAGAGAAAAATACTTGATACTACTTATTCCAAGAAAATGTTACTTATTTCTCGATTACTTTTTGCAGTTATGAGACTTTCAGGTGCTACAGAATTTGAGACTTAATTCATTTTAATTATTCATTCGTTTTCTGGTTTAAACATGCTTTTTGAGGGAAAAATATCTACCCATGAAATGAGTTCTGAAATTTGAAGTCTAGGAAGTTTAGGTCACTGTACTAAACAATGCCCAACTTATTAGGGATTATTCTTATGTGATTTGTGACTAGTGCTGTTCCGATACCAATTTTTCTCATCCGATACCGATACTTGGGCTCAGGGTAGTCGCCGATATGAGTACCAGTCCAATACCTCTGTGAGTGAATGAAAACACAAGCAAAGTCTGTAGAAATATGCCATAGACCCAAAGCACATGGCTCA
Organism: Lesueurigobius sanzi; assembly: GCA_900303255.1. Lineage (NCBI taxonomy): Eukaryota > Metazoa > Chordata > Actinopteri > Gobiiformes > Gobiidae > Lesueurigobius > Lesueurigobius sanzi. Next base: position 40,394 of record OMNZ01070476.1, on the reverse strand, counting down.
TTCTGTGTATTAAATGTATTCTGTCAATGTTCTGTTTGCACTCTAAAGATAAAATGAAGTTTTAGTGTCTGCAGAGCTCAAAAGTACACAATACGGTATTGGATAGGATAATGAGTTACTTTGTTACTAGCTACTCTAATACAGGGCTCTCCAGCCCTCGCCAGCCCTTTCTAAGTAGTTTCAAACATTTAGGTAAAAGTAATAAAGAATAGAGGAAACTCAAGTCATTTTGTGAAATAATAACATCTTGGTTACAGGTTAATTCCACTGAAGTCGCATATAGTTACACTTGTTTATTCGAAGCATAAGTAGCTCGCTGCCATTATGTCGCGTAAAAGTAGTTCACACTTTAAAGGGACTCTACGGAAGTTAAAATTGAAAAAATTATATATTTTCCACCCCCTACATGCTCCAGCAATGTACTGTGAGCCCACACCTGTCCCACTCAATTCCTGCTATAAGCCTGCACCGTCACTCTAAAGTTGCGTGTTCGGGCCGAGGCAGCAGTCGTTCACGACTAACACGGAGACTCCAGTTACGGCCAGAGGTGGCAGCCACGAGTATGAAAATGGACAACCTCTGTTGAGTCCCTTTAAAAAACGTTGGAGACCCCTGCTCTAATATGAACACTTTTTTCAGTAACACCTGTAACACATTACTATTTCCAAACCAGTAATCAGATTAAAGCTACTCATCCAAGTCACTGTGAGTTACTCTTTTTGTAATATTCCTTGGCAAAAAGATATATTTGCTTTCTTCTTTTGACCCGGGGAGTAACATAATGTATGCAGCCAGTCTCGCTTTCAGCTGAGGCCGACTCACCACACAAATGAATGAGTGGTTTCACATGTTACTGTGAAAATGCACTTGTGTGAGAAAAGTGAGGATGAGTATTGGTTGTCATTCGTATGTTGAGGCGATGGAGGTGTTGCCGGCAGCTGCTGAATGTAACTAATAAAGTAACTAATCTAACTTGGCTACTTTTAAAATCAAATAATCAGTGAAAGTTGCTTTTTAAGGGCGTAATGATAATCAGATAACTTTTTTGGTGTAACTGGTGGTGGGTCTCTGGTCTCGATGTTGCGTCAGTTGAAAACCACTGAGCCCTCACTGGGTAGAGACCTTCAGAAGTGAGTACGATGGCCAGGCTGCTGATCTAGCGACACCCTGATGAAGCATGCTAGCGTTTTCACAGCAGGCCAAGAGGGAGTTTGACAAGACACAGACATCAACATTTCAGCCAGCTGTTAATGAGAAAAGGCCACAGTGCGCACACGCTGTTAACCCCATTTACCCACACCGCATTGTGCCAAGGCATCTTCCCTCACAATCTTACCAATCCTGGGCCATTAACTTTACATGTGCTTGCGCTAAGAATAATTCCTCAGAGTGGAATCGAAAATAGCACACTCATTCCGCCTCCTGAATAATTGAATCTGCGGCTGAGATTTTTACGTCGCGATGACAGGAGAGCGCGGTTCAAAGCGAGCAGTTTTTATAACTGTGTTTTGAGAGAACCGGAGGAGGAGGATGGGGCAGAAGAGGAGAGGGAATTGGGGGCAGGAGGAGAAGGCGACGGTGGTGGTGGTGGTGGTGGTGAGGGGGGGGTTATAAATAGGTCAAACAAAGTGATGCTCAGTGACATCCCAGCTGCACCGGCAGATGGAGGAAAGTGGAGGAGTGACAGGCAGAGAATCAAAGGAGAAGGGACAATGTCAGGAGGGAAAGCTGTCTTCATCACAGGTCGTAGTACAGTAGCGCTGGAGGATGATGGTCTCAAATAAATGTTTAGGTTTTTGTTGTCATTTTAAAACTGTTAATAATACTGTTTTAACGTTTATGTGTAGGACAACAAGTATTTCAAGATTCTTTACAGAACAAGATGGATACACTGCAAAAAATATATCTTAAATAAGTAAATTTGACCCTAATTTGAGTAAGGGGGAAAAAAATCTGCCAATGGAATATGATTTCCACCATTATTTCAAGTAAAATGGGATTCATTATTACATTACATTCATATTTCATGAAAATGCTACCTATTTTAGATGGGTTTTCCCAGTGTATATTAAAAGAAAGCTGCATAAAACATTTCTACATGTTTCAATACAAACAAAAACACAGGAGTAATATGTGATAAAGCAATCCTTTACCATTTTGTTCTTCCTCATCCTCAACAACACAGCTCTGTCTTAACAGGCTGCACCAGTGAATGTTGACACAGAGCGAGCAGCCGCAGTAGTTTGTGTCCTCAGTACCATTTTTCAATTTGAAAAGAAGTGCGGAGTCAATGAATCCATCTCCTGTACGGCTCATTACAGCACAATGGCCGACCATCGTCTCTATGCATTGTGGCTGGGGGCCTTTTCTCAGCCCTGTGGCATTTCGCGCCGCGCTGCCGTGTCCGCTGAGGTATAAGAAACGCACTTTCGGAGACCGCCGCTGCTTTGCTTCTTGCCCTTGTGGGGGGCGGGGGGTTTTCTTGGTGACAGCTGCATTTAGCATTAGCATGTCCAATATAAGCCGCAGAGGAGCTAGACAGAGCACAAACGCGCTCAGTGGCAGTTGATGGGGACACTACGGGCAAATTAGTGAGATTTGGGTAATCATGGCTTTCCACACGGATTAATGGTGTCATTTTTTTTAATATAAAGATCATTGTTGTGTTTGATATGGATTCAGTTTACAGTATGAAACAAAGAACAACGGCGTGACCTCATTGACATTAAGCTCATGTCTAGACACCGTGAAACATCCCTTTCTTTACCAAATGTGATTACAGTACAATAGAGATAGCGAGGGCAATGTTATTCATGATCGTGTTAGACCTGTATTTACAAATCTTTACATTTTCAAGAATAGCGAAGTGTGTATTGTATCTATCTCAAACAATTTTTCTTGTATGGACGGTTTTAGTCTTGATACTGCACAGACTTGAACTATTAAGTGGAATTTTTTGAAGCATTTCACTCCATTTTGCTTTCCTAAATCCTTTACAAAGCATTCCTCACCATGAACTCATTTTTTTTGATGAGCGTTATAACTCAGACCATTTCTTTTACCTTTACAGGGATGGTGTGAAATGTTTCTATGGCAACTCTTACAACATCTATTTAGGTGCTTAGAAATGATGAGGAAACCTTATATAAAGCTATATACCATGCATGATGAGTAAAGTTATGTAAATGATGAATCAAGTAGTTAACTTCAGTTAATAAATATTATATTGCCTCTCTACTGGAATAAGTTTGTTGCCAAAGTGTTCACAAATAGGAATTTGCTTTGGTTATTGGGGTAATGTAAAACATGGGTCAATAACAAAAAATGGTCAAATAGAGCAAAATAGAAAGATGGAAGATTTGTACAAAAACTCTTTTTTATTTTTTCAAATCCACTCCCAAAACAAAGCGATGTGAGTTGGTGGATTTACAAAGGCGCAATAAAATAGCAGCTACAAGGTGGACACATCCTGGAAGCGCAAATACTACTAGGAACTATAAACAGTATGGCAGCCCTGTAATATACTGTTTTTATCACCAGTAGTTTAACCCTAATATTTATGTGTCATCTCTGAGTCATGTTTTTGGGCTGGCTTTACACTATATAACCCTAGAAGCCCTCTCTCCTGGCTCTGTCCCCCTCCCCCCTCTGTGTCACGCTGGCCCGGGCCGCCCGCTAGGCCACGGCAGCACAGCCCCGCGCTCCTACTTCAACATCCACCATCCGACATGAGCGCTCCACCCACCCCCCCCATCATCCGCCACGCTCCCCTCCCCCACTCGCCCATCCTCAACAAAAAATCTGCATCACAATGAACATGGAGAGAGAGAGAGGGAGAGAAAGAGAGAGAGAGAGAGAGAGAGAGAGAGAGAGAGAGAGAGAGAGTGATGACCGGCCAAAACAGCCTCAGCAGATCAGGCAGGGCGCTGAGATAATGAGAGTGTAGCAGCACGGATGGCCAGCGTGTGCCTGCGGAGCCAGCGGGGGGTGGACCCATTTACAAGTGGTTGTTGTCATATATACGAATGTGGCCCTGTCCAAACAAGCAAACACTTACACCGTCAGCGTTTCGGGAGCGACGGGGAGGCGTCCGCGCCCCAGTATCACTTACGAGCTTTTGTGCCGTACAGGAATGCGCGGCTGTCATAGGACACGCCGCGGCTGCCGTTTGATTCGAGCGCGGGGCGAACTGTTGCCGGTTTCATATAAAGTGCGTGAGCGATGAAGGGATGGTAGGGAGGGTGAGCCAAGAGTATGACGATAATGGGATCACTCAGTTTAATAGATGAGCGCTGATGGTTTGTTTTGCTCGCGGGGCAAAACAACAGTTTAACTTAAGAATGATGCAGTTCATACAGTAGATAAATCACTTTTGGGTTCTGTAAATCAAGGTGGCACAATATCGAGGACCTCTTCATTACATGTAGTGTACTGCATCTAACTGAAAATGACCATATAGTCTTATCAACAGCAGAAAGGAGATCCGAGGCACTCCGAAATGTAGGCTAATAAAAGTTCTTTATATGATACAGTCACATGACCAGCAAGTCGCACCGAAAGAAAAGACAAGACACACTTAAAAAGCAGAACAGTGGTTCCCAACCTTTATTTTCTCGCGTACCCTTTGGACTAGGGCTGCACAATACATCGCAAAAAATATCATATCGCAATATTAGGTGATGCAATATCCGTATCGCAAGAAGCCACAGAATAGATTTGAGATTTTTACATTTTTTGCCAACACTCTCTGAAACCAAACATGCATGGAACTTTGTACATTTTTTGGCCTTGGATTGGTTCTGATTTAGTGTTTTTGGAGTCTTCTTTTGGCACAGTTTGCTGATGAAGATATTACATGTGTCTGAATTGAATGGGACGGTTCATTAAGTATCGTTGTAATATCGTTATCGCGATATGCACGCCCATATTGCCAATTTTTTTCAATATCGTGCAGCCCTACTTTGGACATTTCATTTATACTCCGAGGACCCCTGCCTCGATGATTTTGTTGATTAGTTAGAACATGTAAATGGCTGAAACCCCTATGTATCAGTTAAAAGATGCTAAATACTGTTTTCTAAATAGCTTTTCTTTGAGCATAATAATGAAAAAATACAATCCAGTTTTATCTTATTTTTAAACTGAAATGATTCCGAGTACCCCCTGCTAAGCTCTTGGGCCCTTTCACTGTTTGGGAAAACTGGCATGTATTACACCCATGTACAGAGTCCACAATAGAGTTTGTCATGTGACTGAGCAATCTTCAAAAACTATGCCACTTTCTGTCGGCCTTATAAATCAAGAAATGTCCAGCTGCAACGATTAATCGGACTGTGTTTCTGCAGTTCCAAAAAGTGTCAAGTTGTACTTTATTGTCCCCACAGAAAATTTGTGAGCAAACTGTCAGGACAACACCAGTAAAGCGTCTGGGACCCATTTATACCCATCTTTATGTGGAGCTCGGTTTAATGGAGACCTTGCTGGAGATTTAGCCCTGTGGGTGAGTGCATCCCGGACTTTGGAAACATAATAAAGACCGTTCAATCTCATTTTGTCAGAGATTTACATGAGATCCAACAATTGAAAACAACACTCCTCTTTAGCCTGCGATCGGAAACCAGCGCACCAGAGAAAACCATGGTAACACGGTGATACCACGCTGACTGCAGCATCACAACTACGAGCCTCGCTCCCGCTCTCTCAGTATGCATAACGTGTGGGTTTGAAGTGAACAATTGTCCAGACGTGTGAGAGGGTTGAAGAGGTACGAGCCGTGTGATAATGATGAATGAAACCATGGCACACTGACCTAGTAATGCTGCGGCGCTGTAGCCAGTGGGGATCGGCTGCCCTACAACTGCACTGCCCTGTCCAACACACATACTACAACACTGTATACACACACATGCGCCCAACCACGCGGCTCGACTGTCTCTGCTGCTTAACCCTTCACCTGCTCCTCCTTCTACACTTCTTACCATCTGCTTCGGTTTTACATGTAAAACCAATGGCGACAGATGGGCGAAATATAAGACAGTGGGTTAATATGCCCCGGAGGGTTCTTGAAATCGAAAGAGGCATGGTTCGAAAAGCAAGGCAGAGTGATATTGGGACGACAAAAGCAAAGGTTAAGAAATTACACACAATATCTCCCATGATTTTGGACCTTCGCCGACCAAGTACTGACTAGAATAAAGTTGCTTCGTCTAATAACTTACAACAACATGGACCCTTCAGTAAAGAACCTTGTAATTTCATATGCATATGACATTCCCTATAATAAACATAGGACATCTGGAAAATCAAAAATTTGTATTATTTGGACACTACAGTACTCTTTATTCACCAGTGACCAGCAGCAACCCAACCTGCATTTTTCTTTACTTCTTGGATTCGACATTCAATCACAAGCGAGACAGACAGATATCGCCGATAGCCGATATCAGGGGTCTCCAATCTTTTCTACCTCGTGAGCTACTTTTGCGTAACAAAAATGCCAGTGAGCTACTTATGCGTCAAAGAAATAGGTGTAATTAGGGCTATAGTACTGCCAAGATGATGATTCAATACAATAAAAGAAAATTACTCTGGTTCTCCTAAATAATTGGAGATGTTTTGCTCAGAACAAAGAAATGCATAAAAAATTTGACTCATCAAGTGTATGTAGAAATGTAAAAAGCCTTTGGTAAGCTACTTGGAAAGGGCTGGCGAGCTACTGGTTGGAGATCCCTGGCCTATATATTTTGCTAGCATCATATTTAACCTGATCCTGTTCAATTTACTAAAAGCGTAGTCTACCTAATCATATATTAACACGAGCCATCTGTATTTTTCTTTCACCTTCTATAAAGCATCTAAAAATGTACACGTTAATTGCCCAATTGATCCATGAACAATAATCACCCCTTAGCTACACACTAAAGCATGTTCAGACGGATACCATGTGGCTCATTCGAGAAGAGATGCTTATTTGTACACAGTCCTGCAGTTTTCCACCCGGAGGAGATACTTCAGGTCCCTAGTGCTGACTGTTTGCCCAGAAAAAGCAATGGTCCGTGGTACAGCTGGTGATATGCGTGCTGTGCGTCTCTCTCTCCTTCGAGGACAGTATCCTCCTCGTAAAACCCATGTGCTCTGCCACGCATTGTCTCTGTCAGGTTCAGGTGAGTGCTAGATCGAGGAGGATGCTCCTTGCTTGCTCATATGCAAAACACCAAAATACCTGAGACTTGTTTGACATTTGTGTACAACTAAGAGCAGGATGATACCCGTCTACTGCAGCCACAGGCCTGTGAACTGCTCGTATAATGCTTGAAACCAGGAAAATAATTTGCATGAAATGTCAAAACTTAAACTTAAATTTCTTCTGCAACTCTTGCTGAACATTGCTATTGGATTCTGGTCGACCAAAATTCACCACTAGCCCATCCGTCCAAGGGAAATGGATCCTTCCTTTAAATTGGTTTTCTCCGAGGTTTCCTCAATTTTTTTACCATGTGGTTTTTGTTTTTTTGGGGTTTTTCCTCGCCGTAGAGGAAGGTCTAAGGATGGGGGATACTCTAAGCTTGTTACTCTAAGTGATTTATTTATTCACGGGACATTACATCTGGTTGAGACATTTCATTCGTGTGTGACTTATTTTTGATCATTCTTGATGTCTGATATTGATTTGTTTTTGTCCATACCGACCTTTGAGATGACTTCTGTTGTGATATTGGGCGTTACAAAAATAAATTGATTGAAATTGATTGATTGATTAAACAACCCAATAAAAATATTACAACATCTTGCACTGTTTACTTCCCACAAAGCCACGTCTCATTTTGTAACATGCAGCGGAGCAAGAAGAGGCTGCAGTTGCCATGGTTACCTGGCCTGGCGGATGTCTGAGCACACGTCGAGATGGGAGGGAGGGGGGCGTGCCTCGTCACCATTTGTGTCTGCCACCTTCTTCCAGAATGGGGGATGCATCCGGACTGTATCTTGTTGCATCAATGAGTCTACTGCTGGTTTTCCTTCTATGTTTTCACAGCTAACCACATGGACCACTGTATCATCAATGGGCACACACAGGGATGGCTAAGTGCGTCTGCCATTGGATCCTCCTCTGAGACAAACGGCCAAAATGGCGGCCGCATGCTTGCTTTGTGGTAGCCGGCTGGTGAGGGCCTTTTGGCAGTCAATAAGCCAGTTGATCGAATTAATTACCATCACAAAGACTTCTCTCCTTTAAAGTCCCCCTCACCCCTTTTCATGGTACGCTTGGGCCACCTGATTCTGCTAATGAAGTGCTTGGCAATGCAAATGTTTGTGTCGGGCTAAATCAAACATACACATTCAAATTGGGCTGTTCTAGCATACACAAAGAAAACTGGGTTAAGGAAATGACTCACACAAAGCCTGGTGCTTCAAGACAATACAGCCAGCAATACCACCTTGCCCATTTTGTCCACTGAAAATAAAAAGAGAAAAAATGTCTAAAATCAAAATACATTGCCTCCACACTCACTATTTACATTGCACTTTTCAATACACTCAAAGAATACAACAACAACAACTCCATTATTCCCCCACCCACCACACTGCGCCTCTCCAAACATCACCAAACAGACAAGAAAGGCACAATGTCTTGCCCAACGGTGAGCCTTCAAACTACTAACCTCCACCGAAAATAAACACCTCCTTACTCCAATATGCTGCTTTATAATATAATAATAGATAATGTACGTTACCACTCTTTGGATTTTGTCAAAATGTAAATAAATGTCAAAACTCATATACTGTAGGTACTAACTCAGCAAAGCCTTCCTTTCTCACTTTTAATTGGCAGATGGGACTTACGTACTTAGGAACTACTTAAGAATTATTGTAACCACAGCGTCAGCTCCACAATAAGTTTTTGCCTAAATTGCTATGATTAGCTTCTGGGATTATCTTGTAGGTGTAGCATTATGCAATAGAAAAAGGTTTCTAGCAGCTGAAATATTGCACCAAACTTCCTGTGCACATGGAAACTGTGTTGTTGACCAAAGGCTAATTTGGTTTAACTCTGTAATTTTGAAATCATAGAGCTAGATGTCTGCCCACTTAAGTTCACGGAAGCCTGTTTTACACCATAAAGGCGTTGACTCTCCTTTTTGGTTTACTTTTTTATTTCCAAAACTTCTGACTGAAACATATAATAAGGTTCTGTAATGAATAATATGTTTCATGAGCTTTCAAACACACTCTTTGTTATTGCCAGCCATGGTTTCCAAGTGCATTTTTCAGTTACAACACAGGATGGTAAGACAAATTCCTGCTAAAGCTGCTTGATTTTGCATTAAAGCTCTGCTAATAATGTGAACGGCAGTAAAGAAAAGTAATATACAGCTCAAAAACTGACCTCACATTAGAGCTTTGATGGTAAGGTCAGTTTTTGTGAGTTATTTTCATTTTTATGCAAAACTACGCAGCTGCAGAAGGAATTTGTCCTACCATCCTGCGTTATAACTGCTGTATGCTACTGGAAACCATGGCAACCAAGCTGATTCAGAAACTAGCTATTGCATTCACATGTTTCGTAGTGACTGTTCACGTTCTTGTTGTGAGCTTGTTGTTCTTGCATAAATTCTTCTTTCGCGATTATACTGAAAGTACAGGAACTGCTAAGGTTTCTCCCCCTAGAGCCTGGCTACAGCCTTCTGAGAGTTCACAGGAAGTCAGTCCCCTGCCCGTGCTCTTGTTTTCGTCTTGCGAGCGCACGACTCACTGACAAAACCGAACCCGGGGAAATCGAGCATGACTGCGAGAATACAAACTCGTCCCATCGCCAACAGGTTTTTGATCACCCTCGCTTTGAGTCTGGGGTCTTGTGATTAAGAAAGGTTGATCATTTCAGGAACCAGCTGTAGTACCTCCATTTTTCCCTCACACAAATTAGGCGTAGCCAGCATGCTGCGATACAGAGCAGATTCCATCACAGCCTCGGAGCTGGATCGAGTGGCACTATACTTTTCCGAGGTGTGGATATGCAAATTGGACCTTTGCTGGAGTGTCTAATAGAAGTCAGCGCAAGAGGCCCAAAAGCAGATCACTGAATAAACATAAGGCTCATATCACCCTCCCCTGTGTGGCCAATTTGTCGGAACTACCCATTGACAGAGAGTGTGAAGAGCAGAAGAGATGCTGCTACGTTAAACTTCAGAAATGAGCAAGCCAAAGGAAGTGCTCTAACATGAGCGGTGTATAGAAACCAAGATGTGTATGTAACAACAGTATGTGTCTGCTAAGGCTGGTCATGACAATTGTGGTGTAAGGAAATGAATCAATAGGTTGTGTTCAGGTGACATCACAACATTGTAAAGAGCTTAAAATTGAAGTGGAGGACAGCTGAATATTCTTGGGTGGTATAGTAACTGTTAAAATGCAGATTCTTAGTCTTAATTTATTGCTAACTTCTCTGTAATTCCTTGGGCCCATCCACATGAAACAGGCCCAAAGTTCAACACCTCCTCTGTCAGCACATACAGTATGAACTAAGGTCTAATTATGTTCTCATTCTGTAATGTTAGGGGCGCCCTTTTTAAGATTTGAGAATAGAATAGCTAGAATATTTGTGTTTTGTATTTATTTATGTTATACCTTACTGCAGGGTGTCCAAACTTTTTCCATGGAGGTCCACATATTGAAGTGTACACGACATGGAGCGCCAAAGACCTGGATCAGTCCTGGTTCATTCTTAAATTGGATCATATTTAGTTATTGATTAGTCCTGGTTTAGCTGAATGTGTTTAGTCCTGATTCAGACCTGGTTTAATCCTGGTTTAGATCTACTTAGTCCTGTTTTAGAACTGATTTGGACCTACTTTAATCCAGGATTCGACCTGGTCTTGTCCGTGTTTTAGTTTAATTGTGTAGAACTGTTGAACTTGCAGAAAAAGGATGATCTCTGTTGATGTGTGCCAATTCAACAAGAAGCCTGAGGGCTGACCAAAATCAGTCCGCGGGCCGCATTTGGCCCCTGGGCCGCACTTTGGGCACCCCTGCCTTACTGTATATTGGATATTTTACATTTTTGTTTGCAAGCAATGGTACTCCGATTGGGATTTCTCCTAAGAACTAGACAGATCACAGATGTCTCAGTCCACACGCAGAAAGCTGAATTACTGGGAGTATGGCTGATAATAAGTTGAGGTCTAAGTGAAAAATAAGCATAGCACCAAATTTGTGTATCTGTGTTATACATGTGACCGAACTAAGGCCCACAAATCATTACTTATGCAGGAATTAGTCGATGAAGATCAATCAATGTCTCCAAAGGACTTACCTATCCCAGTCATTTGTTGGAACTGTCCATGTCTATATCATCTGCCAGCATTTAGTGAGCTCCCCCTGAGGTCAGGAGTCTGTGGGGAGAAGGGATTCCCCGCTGTGAGACCAGCCCTTTCGTGTCCGGATCAAACCAGAAACAACCCTTTGAAATCTGACAACCTCAATATGGAGACCACAACTGCCCTGAAGGGTTAACTCCATCAGGCATCCCAACCAGGATTTCCCCCAAACATACTTACAGCAGTAGTGATAGCGGTGCTGGTTGTAGCAATAGTAATGATATACATTTTTGAACTTGTCAAGAAATTAACCCAATATCTTTGTCTGTGGTGTCACTGGAACTTATTAGGAGCACATTTTTAGGTTAATCGGCACAGTGGATCTAAACCACAAATCGCAACCTGACTGAGGTTTACTCATAAAAAGATCTCCAGACATTTTGTGTGCTTTCTTGAGTCACTGGGGGAATGTGTGGAGGACTGGTGATGGTTAGTGAAGGGTGGGGGTGCAGAGTTTGAAGCCCCCAGGCTGTGTTCCACTCTGAAAGGATGGAGATCATTTTCAGGGTGGCGTATGCATACCTCACATACCAGGCCCATGACATGTCTGTGTGTGTGTGCGTGTGTGTGTGTGTGTGTGTGTGTGTGTGTGTGTGTGTGTGTGGGGCGGCTCTGGGAACAATGACAGCTAAGAGACATATGGATGCACAAAGAGATGCTGCATGTGGATAAGATGCTTTCATCAAAGGAAATAATAAATTCCACTTAATTAAGTCCTAAACAGAGATGATAAGGGGACTTGAAGGCATTTGTGAGAAAAGACTTTATGGAAAAGTTGCCAAGAATGTACTCAAGTAAGTGAATCAGTAAGTGAAGGTTCGTCTGTGTCAACCTCAGTGTTGTTGACAAAGCTTCTTAGATGAGAGGCAAAACGTGCAACATTTCAAGTACAGAGTACAGATGACAACTCAAGAACCAAACATTTTGTTTGCGAAACAAACATCCTGTGTGCCACCTGAGCACCAAAGAGCCCCAGTGCCCAGAGGTGAGCTGTTATATAACAGCATAATAAAATTCAATGGACTGATCACACACATACAGACTATTCAGACGCTGAGACAGAAAACGTATCTTTTGGGGATACATAAAAGTCCAATGTAGAAATGCAAACATCTCAAGAGAAGTTAGCACCTTATGTTCTTTTTCAACCAACACATAATGTTGTCTTTTTTCTAAACTCCACTTTGAATGAGGCTAAACTATGCCATCATAAGCAGAGTGTAGTAGAGAGCATCACTTTGACTGAAGCAGGCCCAGTGCTCAGCGCTGATTGGTGGAGAGCGGCTGGTCCCGCCCGTGGGAGGAGAATGTGGTCGATTTTGAGGCGCGGTTGAAGTACTCACAGTCGTCTCTCTGACATCCTTTAATTTGAGCCGAGCCACCGTGGGGTCTGCACGTTCTGAAAGGATCTGCCTCTGTCTCCACACAAAACCGGGAGCCGCTGGGATTTTTTCACCTCTTGGCGACTGCACCCATCCCAGAACTGGAACTTTAAACGCAAAACTCTTTGAGGGATTTTTGTTTTTAGATTTTGTTTTAGTTGAACACATCTGAAGGAAAATGGGAGCCCATATGTCCAAGGGTGATGTGGCTGTCGAGGGGAAAGCTGCTGCTGCTGACCCTGCTGCTGCTAAAGCCAATGGCCAGGTGAGTGTCTCTACAGCGGGCAGCCACATGGCACCCACCGCCCACTGCATGAGGCTGCATGGTGCCACCCAGAGGTGCCATTGCCGAGCTCGAGGCTAGTTTCACTGCTTCTGTGTGGTCATCCTTTATGTCTACATACGTGAATAGTTGAATGAATTCTGTTTCGAAATATTACATTCAGTGAAAGTGCGAATGGTCTCAGTCTGACAGTCGCCGTCGAGCAGCGTGTTCTGCCCCCACCAGCCTCGCTTTGTTCATTTATGCGTCCGAAGGGGGCATTAAACTCGTAAATCTCACTCAAGGGCGATGTATTTTGATTGTGAAGGTTGTTTGGAGAAGGTTCTCTCTCATGAGTTGCAAGTATTCATTCGCGTAGTCGGCGAACAAAAGATGCAGGGCAAGCGGTGCAAAGGATGCAAATGTGGTCTCTGCTGGAGGCGCATTTCGGAGTTGCAAACAAAGCACCAATAGACCAGTTTAAACCAGCTTTAGCAGAGTTCAGGGCAGTTTGTCCGTGCCCAGACGAAACAATGAGGACAGTTTAGGAAATGCATGTTTGATTTGGCAGATACCATAGTGGTGCTTATAAAATGTCGCTGTAGAAATGATGACATGAGCCAGTTACATTTCTGGGTGGATCATCTGTTAGTAATGACTTTATAGATTGGCTGGCACAGTATTGGTCCGGACACCAGACTGGACCAGGCAGCGCAGACAGAGGCTGAGGAGCAGGAGCCAGGCTTCATGGGGATTCCTTTGTTCCCAACTTGGTGTCTGTGTGAGGCTGAGACGTGGCGCTACTGCCCCCGTGTGTCCGACCAGAGAAACACGAACAGCTGTTGAGTCGCTCTGTGAACCGCTGTCTGGGCACACAGCCTGTTGTGCAGAGCATGGATTAGGCACAGTAACGGGGCTAAACCAGAACGGTCACACACTGGGCTTTTTAGTTCAATTTCTCACTGTGCATATGTTTACCTGGAGATGGCCCCTGTCCTGTCACCCAGAGGTTGAATATTGAGCTGTATCACTGAGCCTGTGACTAATGCAGTTTGTGCCCCACAGGAGAATGGCCATGTGAAGACTAATGGAGACGTGTCAGCCAAACCCGACGGGGATGCTGCTGCTGCAGATGGGAATGGCACTGCTGAGCCAGCCAAAGAGGGAGAGGCTGGTACCGGGGACGCCATCGAGCCGGCCCCTGCTGCCGAGGGAGAGCCTGCCAAGACCGAGGGGGAGCCTGCCAAGGAGAAAAAGAAGAAGAAGTTCTCTCTGAAGAACTCCTTTAAGTTCAAGGGCATCTCCCTGAAGAAGAGCAAGAAGGGTAGTGAAGAGGGTAAGGAGGAGGCCACTTCTCCCACGACCGAGGACAAGCCTGAGGAGAATGGCCACACAGCCAAGGAAACCAAAGAGGAGACGCCAGAGCCCGCTGAGGCTAAAGAGGGAGAGGAGGCAGCCGCTGCAGCTGCCCCTGAGGCAGAGGCCAAGCCTGTAGAGGAGGCCCCTCCCACAGAGGCTGCTCCAGCTGCAGAGGCTCCTGCCGAGGGCACGACACCCGCAGCTTCTGAGCCTGAGGCCAAGGCAGAGTGACCTCACACTGCCAACACCTGAACTGATTTTCCAAGATTAAAGTATATAAATATATATATGAGAGACTCGTGCCACGTCCTTAAAGTTCTAAACAAAACGACAAAAGAAGACAAGGATTTATCACGTTTGCTGATTCAACCACCAGTTCACTGCCTTTTATTAGTTCTTTGACAGGCGGAATTCACCGGGCCCTCTCATGACGAAAGTGTCAGCTTGTGTCGCCCCCTCATGGTACACACAGGGACTGGTGTGTGGCAAAGGTAATGGATTGGATGTGAAGCCAATCAGGAATACTGACTTATTTTCCCAATTCATGGTGAAGCATCCTTGAAACAGCGTGGCAGCCCTATAACATTTTTATTTTCTTTGTCATCTTTTGGGATCTTCAAAAAATGTCACTGTTACGGAGCGGGACAGACCATCTCACTCAAAATGACTGTTAATGGACACATAAACCTTCAAATGATCTTATTAATTTTTAGAATTCTACATTCCTATGTTTTACCCCAAAATTTCAAGTATTTTGTCATGTATAGAAAAGTGAAAACAGAGGAGGGGAGATGGAAATGAGATCTGTCTTTTGTTTGTGCTTATTTTCTGGCTAAAACCACATCGAGCTTCTTGACTATTGCAGTGTTCACATTTCAGAGTTTATGATGCAGGGGTGGGGATTGTGTACAAAAAATGTGAGCTTTTTATCTGCCAATTGTCTCTGTAAATATGTTTGGCCAATTTTTTTGGTTCTCTTTATTTTGCTATCGTTTTAAGATGTTAATGGTTTTATTGTAACTTTTAATAAGGGTAATAAATGTTCGATCCCCTCTGTCTGACTGTCTCTTGAGTTGATTCACCTCTCACTCAACATAGTGTTAAACATGAGCAAAAAAACCATGTCAGAATCCAGATGCACTGGCCAATAAATTAAGTCTGAAAGTGATTATTGTGTCATAATTGGTGGTTAGGCGGGTCAGTTAGTTGTGTGTGATGACGTAGTAGTTGGGCTTCATCATAATAGTTGGCAAAGAAACTACAGTAGGCCTACATGTAAACCCTACACTGTAGAATTAGAATCAATATCCAAGTTGGTTACGTTCCTATGACAGAAATGTCTATAGTGTGTGTGTATGTATATATATATATATATATATATAGTATATATGAAGAGTTTATTTGTCTT
>OMNZ01070476.1:0-24591 GCA_900303255.1 Lesueurigobius sanzi | reverse complement strand
TTGACAAAAATCAACATATGCTTGTTTATTTGTCTTTTTGTAGATGAGATTTTAATGACCAGATCTATTTTAGTGCATCAGAAATATGAAGTCACTTGTTTTAGATCAAATTAATTCACCTTTAACTTCACTGGTGCTACCTGTAGAGTACGGTAATACACATTTAAAACAACTTAGCAAAAAATTCAAAATGGAGATATCTGCTTTTGCAAACAAACTCTTATTTTTATATATATATATATATATATATATATATATATATATATATATATATGTGTATAAAATCATAGATGAGTATTTTTTTCACTGTAGGGCTACGTCATGCTGCTAATTGTTGCCGTTGTGTTGCAGTTTGTTTTTTGAGATAATTGCATGGAGTTTGGTGCCATCTGGTGGCTAAAATAAATAGCGACACGGAAACGAGTTGACAACTGCAACATGCACATTAAATGCGTTTATTACACGTAGTATTTACTTGAGGAAGCGTGAATTCTCAGGCTGTCGTTTATTCAATCTTTTTGTTTTGTTTTTCCTTTCTGCTAAAATGTGGAAGTTTGTAAACCAACCGAAACCGTTCTTAGGCGAACGGCGCCGCCTCGTGGCCAAACACAAGCCACACAAGTGAGTTATCTGGGCTTGGTTAACTGGTTTAACCGGTTACAAAACATACCTGTGCACATATTTTACCATCATTTTATTGTCCTTTTCAAAAGCACTCAAACATATCTGTAATATTTTTCTCCTAAAAGGTTTGTGTCTGTTTGAACAATATTTAATCTCGTGACTCTGAAGAGAAGATACATGATATCTCTAACATCAGTCACAACTTTTATCGTTAAATCCAGATTTTACAGTCCCTTCCTTTAGGATACATTTATTTCTTGAACAATTTCACAGAGCAGACACTTATCACATGTCCTCTTGTGCCTGTCCCATTTGTGTAAAACAGCAAAAACTATATTCTTCCAAATGTGTTTATGTACAATATTGACAATTTATATATATAAAAAAACATCATAAAAACATGCTCTCAAACACCACTGAGTTAAAAGCATAATCCCTGATTTCAAAATGGAGTCCAGCTAGCATTGAGTACAGTTACAGTACCAGCAAATGTATTTTCCATAGAAAACTCTTGCAGGCAGGAACGTTTAGTCTTGTTTATCACAAGATCCAGCTTTTTGAGTCTATGAGCTCTTTGGTTGAGTCCTATAGCGTTGTAGTGGTACACCCTTCTCTAATCTTCTCCTTCTGGTTTAGGGTGAGCTGGCTGTCTCCCAGTGTGGGATCAGTCCTTCTGTACTGGGACCGCGGGGGTACAATGGTGGTCAGCTCATGCTGCTCTGCAAACAGTAACCTTTGGTTGTCATGGCGAATCTTAAGGAGTTTGCTGATGCGCTTCCCGATTAAATAGACCATCTCACAGATGCACATGAAGATACAGAGAGCACTGGACACCACCATGAACAGCATGAAGATCTTCTTCTCTGTGGGGCGGCTGATGAAGCAGTCCACTGTGTTCGGACAGGGGACCAGGGCACATTTGGAGAGCCTGGAAGGCAAATGTAATTATGCAATGTATGTTAAAAACATAGCAATAACGTTCCATATCTGCAAATCGCTAATGCTATGGACCAGAACCTTTCTGTCCTGGTTCAGGAAGTAAAAATCCCATTCAAATTGTCCATAGACTTTTCAAAAAACATATTAAAATAGCAGGAGTTAAAAGACACACCTGAACTAGGGAATTTTACTCCCAGAACCTGTAGGTGGGCAAGAATGTTAAGCTCTATTAAGTAACCACTGATCTTGGAAGCTAATCTACGTTAAGTCTGGTTAGTAACAGGATTGGAGGCAGTGTGAGGTCCTGTAAACTTGAGGAAACAGTAGCTCAGAGGTTAGAACATAAAAAAGGTTGGTGGTTGGAGAGGCCTTTGACACACATTGACAGCCATGTTTCTGTCAGGCAGCCCCCAGGGCAGGTGTGGCCACAACAGTAGCTTAATGTAAAATTATTTGGGCATCTTGGTATCTAGATAGGTGCTCTAAAATGGAAAAGCAGCCAAGAAAAATCTCTTACCGTGGAAGGTCGTATCCGTGGTATATCCTGTAGAGGATATAGAGGAAAGATACGTCAAATCCAGCCTTGAAGATGAGGCTGACCAGGTATGTCCACCACAGGCCGCCTCTCTTCTTCCCTGGGTTGGCATACAGGTGGGAACCATGGTGCTCAGCCACATACTTCATGTCTTTTCCCTCCCTAAACTTCACATGAGCAATGACCATGAGCGAAGGACAGGTGACGAAGATGAGCTGCAGTGCCCACAGGCGGATGTGGGAGATGGGGAAGAAGAAGTCGTAGCACACATTGGTGCAACCAGGCTGAAACAGACACAGACAGAAGATGTTGAGATGTGTGTAATGTTATTTACTGTTTTGGTAGTGGGTTTTGAACTTCCAGTTTGACAGCAAACAGCTGGAGGCATTGGATTACATCACCTCTTTTTCAAAATTGTTTATTTTCTAATTTAGAAGACAATTTGAAAATTGTCTTCTAAATTTTCCACCCGTCTCACCCGCAAAGCCATCAAAATCGCCAAGGACCCTTCGCACCCATCACACAGTCTCTTCAGGGTGATGCCTTCAGGGAGGAGACTGCGGAATCTACGGGTCAGTTCCAGTCGACTGAGGAACAGTTTTGTACACAGGGCCATCGGGAAGCTGAACTCCCTCCCCTCCCTCCCTCCCCTCTTTCCCCACCCCCGTTCCACAATCAAGGATGAGAGAAACATAATTTCGAACCATTCGCATGGTTTGACAAATAAATAATCTTGAATCTTGAATCTTGAATCTTGAAATTAGAAGAAAACTTGCTTATAAGTCTGCATGTTCACATTTTTTTAAACTCACAGATACAAGAAGAGAACAAAATACAAGCAGTAATTTAATTTTTATTGGTGAAAAACTTCTCAAAAATGAACAACAAACAAAACCCTTCCCTCTCCTCAGACCTGCCTCTTAAATTTTCTAGGAGCAGGACACCACCAGCTCCTTTGTGCTTGTTACACTCTTGTGTCAGTGATAAACATAATAAAACTCACAGCAGCAGAATTGTAGTCGAGTCATGATTTTTTGACAGATTTTTTGACAGATAACCCTCAAGTCCGAGTTGACTCACTATTCCGTGAGACCGACAGTATAACCCAAATTATTTCCAAAGCAATCTATGAATTCTGATTACATCAAACCATCAAACTAAAACAATTATTTAAAAACTAATTTTGACAAGCTTGCAGTTAGAGGTGGGTAGTGCTAAGGACTTGAGAGCTCTACTCAGTCCATGCCAGACCATGTCTGAGTCCCCAAGTCACAAGTCACTGTCCTTTAGAAACTCGCAAGTTTGAGTCGAGGCCCATATCCTCAGTTTGATATTGGAGTTGAAAGGAATCAGAGAAAGAAAACAAGTCAAAAGTCGAAGTTCAGGACTTGAGTACGTCATCTCTGCACTGTAGAAGCAGAACAGTTTGCATCTTCTGCTGCCACCCATCCCACAGTCCTGTGATACTCTGAAAGTCTACTCCACGTTATTGTAATGCAATCAGTCAATATTAAGCTGCACAATATTGAAAAACTTGTGATTTATGATACGTGAGTGTAATCATAATGAAGACTTGTGATTTCACGTTACATCGTGGCTTCTTGCGATACGGACGTGGCACCACATAATAATGCGATACAATATTTTTCTGCGATACATTGTGTGGCCCTAATCAATATTTCGCTCGGTCACTCAGACGCTGTGCTTTCTTGCTCTTACCTGCCGCGTGTTGCAGACAAAGTCCTTGCTCTCATCCCCCCACACTCTCTGAGCCGCCACCACGAAAACCATCACCCTGAACACGAACACCATGGACAGCCAGATCCTCCCGAAGGCCGTGGAGTACTTATTGACTCCACTGATGAGGTTCTCCAAACCCGACCAATTCATCCCTGCGACTGCTGGACTAGCACCTGAACAGACAAAAACATAGACAAATTAGCCAAATAGCCAATATTCATTATTGGCACTGAAATAGAATGAAATGAACGCATAGTTTGGCGAGTGCTCATTGCCACACCTTCCTGAGTCGTACATGCTTTGCTGCCAACACATCAGCTGCATTGTTTGGAGCTTGCTTGGGCTTGCTTCAATCGTGCCCTCAAAAGTATGAAAAATCCCAGATCCAGCTATACAGACGGACGCAGAGTTTCTCTTTAGTGTCTGTTAAGCACTCCGAAGCCGGGAAAATGGATTTAATGGTACATAACTTATTACTGAGGTCTGAATTTGATCAGACTGTGTGGTAATGAAAGTCCACGCTCCAGTAATCAGAACAAGGCGAGCGCGGGCTGGAGGAGACACACAGCGTCACGCTTAAAAGTGGGAAATGAATGTCTTTGTCAGCTGGCACAGAGAGATAAGGAGAAATGTTTTTGTTACCTCCAGTCTACACAGAATACTCAAGTTTGTTCTACTTTTACTCATATGTACTTCAACTAGTGGTTTAACCCACAAGGCACAGTGGGCCCAAAATAGTTGACGAAAGCACTATCAAATACCAACATTTGAAGATTCAATTGTGATTTGAAAACATAAAAACTCAGGTCCACTCTAAAGAAATGTAAAGTTGGCAATTTTGATCATTTTTGGGGCAACTGACAGATTTTTCTGAAAGGTTTAGAGATCCCTGCCTCCACTTCACCGAGTCCTGTGCAAATAAAGACCCAGAACATTATCTAACCCAGGGGTGCCCAAATTCAGCCCTCCTCCCAGGAGTTTCATTTGGCCTTCGAGATGGTGCTTACTTTTGTTAGAAGTGTCCACTTTGATTAATTTGCAACTGAATGGACTGTCAACCAAAACAGCTTTAACCTCTTATACCCTACAGGACCCAAATTTGGCACGCTGGGATTTAAGGGGTTAATTGATTAGATGCACATATTTATAGGTATTAGTACTCTGCTTTTCTAGTTTAGACATTTAATTAATAGTTTTAGATTGGTCTTGATCTTTAGTAGCACTGCAACTCTATACAATATAATCATAGGCTATGGATATGGTAAAAGAGACAGCAACTACAGTATGTCAATGTAACTTAATACTCAATTTCAAAATCTGTATGGTGTATCTCATTTTTTCTTAGAAACAGAATTGAGTTGAAATCTTTAGTATTGTGGGGATGTGTATCTCCAAATAAGTAAATGATTTATGACTCCATGAATCTTGAGGATCTGTTCATTTAGATTAGAAGATCCGTCCAAAAGAGTAGCTTTTTGATTTCTTTGAAGTCAGTCAGATGACTCTGGCAACTAACCGCTGAGAGTTTTGATTAAAATGATCCAAGCTTCCGGCGAAACTGATTTTCACCCCACGAAACATGTGCCAGTAAATAAACTGTTGCGCCACAAGCAACAGGCTGCTATTGCGATACCAATCGTTTTGTGCAAAAAAGCTTTGACTGTCGCGCTGTTTCTTTTGTTTGTTTAGTGAAATTGCATAAACAGCAGGAAGAAAGAAAATAAAACAACTACTTCTTTACACAAATGAGATCTAATTTGAACCATTGAGAATAAAAATCCATTCAAAAGCTCAGATTTGGTTATTTCACTTAATTTCCAGGCATTTATTCTAGTTCACTGTCAATTCATTGTTATTTCCAATTTTGGTATTTGCCAGATGACCCTTCTCTTGACATGTTACTGACTGATGTCACTGGAAATGTTATATACATTTTGCTGATTATTGTGTGTTCTGTGCAACAAAAATCTGCCTTTGAAATAGCAAAATTTTGTTGTATTTTCCAACAAAACTTTGCTGTTTTAACAAAAATACTACTTTGTTCATTGAAGTGGAATAGCCACTTAGTCCTTGCTTTGTTTGTCTTTTACCCTCATATTTAGCCAATTGACTCAGCTCTGTAATCGCTTTCCTTGCCTTTTCTCTTCTGGAAGGTCAGGGGTCCGAATCCCGGCTCCCGCAAGTGCACACTGTACTTGTGTCCTTGGGCAAGACACTTCATCCACATTGCCAAGAACAAAGCATCCAAACTTGTGTCACATTAAGCGCTATACAACTGAGATTCCCTTTCCCTTTTTTCCCTTTTGAGTCCATGAGGATATTAAATATCCCTGGAGACATTATGTGTGAACCCTACCAAACAAAGTCTGCTTCCGTGTTCATGCGCTTTTTGCATTGCTGAACATGAAAGCACATTTAAAACTCTTCAAAGTAAAGAAAATAACAAACAACCGAGAACACGTGGCAACAAATGTGATTCCCCCATCACCCATCAATTACTGTGATCTTTTTTATCTTAACATAACATTTTGTCAACTTATATTATTCAAAAACGTTCTTTAATCATTATAAACAAACATTTAATTCAGTCTTTTCACTGTTATCTTGATCAAACAACCTTTACAATGCTTAAACAGATTAGGTAAAACAACATCTCAGTTCAGAAAGTCCATGTCCATATGGATCAGGGACTGCTGTGTGTGGGCCATTTGTACTGCTAGTGTTTATAAATGAAATAAATGTTTAGCTTTGAGACAACTTTAAACAAACTCATGTTTACTGCTATCTCTCCAGGACTGTTGAGTTTCCATACTTAAAATTAAAGAAAACAATGTGCTGAAAGTTTCTAAAGGCGATTCCACAGGGACAAAGTATGTAAGTTTGTTTGTGTAAGCCTCCCCATAGGGTTAAATGCATAGCGTTGGGGAATGGCTTATGTCTATTATGTAATAACATTACACAGTCCTGGTAACAAAAGTAAAAGTGCTATTTGCCATCGTGGTCAAATGTTCTTATTCTTAAATGACAATACTTTTGACTTTCTTAGAGAGTTAGTCAGGATTCCTTATCACGTTCAGAGCCGGAGACCACTCACACCAAAAAATCTCTGTTGTTTTGACTATATCATGTATGAAAGATGGCAGTACTCTATTGGCCTTACCTTTTGAAGAAACCTGGCTCAAATAGTGTAAACTCCCTCCAAAAGTTAGAAGAAAAACACAGACATTTTCGATCTTCAAGCTTCAGAGTTGAGTTCCTTACTCTTCCAGTGTCCGTATGTCTCCTCCCTCAGAAATCCTGCCAAACCAGATTCATCAGTGCGTCACACACACACATACAATACAATTCACATGTTCCGTCTTGTAGCATCCACTCCCTCCTCCCACCCATGTAAACCAAAACCTTATGAATAGGTAAAGAGACATGAGCTTTATCTTAGGGGGCGCAAACACATTTTATCCCTAACAACAGATGTGTGTATAGGAAACCAAAAGAAAATTAGGGGGATGGAAGAGGAAGGAATGAGAGCCACGCCCTGTAGCTGTGGTTATTACACAGATGTTCCACTGAGTTTTCCCTTCTTTTCACTCAGGAAGACTTGACTTTTGTGGGTTGGGCCAGCACAATCAGAGCTCAAACAAACAAAATGAATGAAAGGGGAGAAAAAAAATCCAATGTAATTGAAAGTACTATGTGCCTGTAGTAACGTGTTGTGTCAGTGTAATTAAAAGGAATCCTATCAGGGTGAGACACCACACTGGCAGTAACAGTAAACAGTGTCAGTGTAAACCACAGGCACTACATCCATTAATAAAACTTTCATTAGTACAGTGTACCTGTGACTGAACAGCAGATGGCAGCAATGCATATTTCTTGTTCTGCACGTGGCTTATGGGTTAGGTCGTAACACACGTCAGGCCAAATTGCCTGCCTCGCCCTGTGGGTCACAAATTCGTATTCAGTCAGTCAATATTCATAGTGTTGTCATTAAGAATACTAAATTACAAATAATAATAATAATCACAGAGCCTATACAATTGAAAGCAAAGAGTCAAATTAGACTTTGGTGTGGTAATCAGGGAGACAAGTTAGCTGATATCAGGCTGATATGCAAGGTAGAGCTAAAGTTGTAGCAGGCAAACACCATGTAACTATGCTGTATTAAAGATGGCAGCTAAAGTAACAAACCCCAAAGCGGCTACATGCCTAGGTCACATGTGGACATGTGGAAGAGTTTACATTACAAGCATTGTATTAGTTGAATTAAAATATATATATATATTTACCTATGCTGTGCATAAAATCAAATCTTGAATACAAAAAGGAAGTTATATTTTCATTTCAAAATAACAGCCGTGAAAGATCGCTTCGACGCATGACCGGAAGTGGCTTCTTTGCCTTTGGCTGAGTGTGGTTCATTTGACATTTTTCAGCTCATCATGCATACCTTGCAAGGTCTCCTCCACCACTAATACCGCCCGTGTCGTTCGAGAAGAACTACGTTTGGTAAGATCATTTAAATCAATTCTAACTTTACATTTTCCACAACATAAGTAACATTGTATGATGTCGTAATTGTCCACACACGGTGTGATGAGTAGTGTTTTATGGAAACCAGTTGATGCTTCTGTCCTAGCTGTATCATCACGAGCTGCTGTTTTTCTGTATCATGATGCTGACCTGGTTTGTATGACCTGGATGGCTCTGCCTCTCTGACCAAAGGCGACAATGGTTGTGATTTAATGTGTGTAAAGGACGGTCTTGTTATGTCCAAGCCATAAACTGTGTTGAAGGTTGAAATGCTACCTGTCTTTTCATCATTTTGAACCCCGTGAACTTAGTCGTTGCTAACGTTAGCTTCAATGTAGCATCTATAGCAGTTTGTGAAATAAGGGTCAAGTGATGGCTCTGGTCCCAGCAGACTGCTGTCCAGGCAGTCACACGATTAACCCAGTAACTTGTGCCATATGTCCAGTGCTACGCGTTGAGACCCACCCTTGTTAAACCAACGTAATTGTCTTCTGTGCATAGGTTTATGTAGCTAGTAGACTTTACAGTGTTAACATTGACCTGGTTACATGCGGGTCAGATTTACATGCAGATTTAGCTACTACAGTACAATTATTATGGTCCGCTTTTGCCTACTTGGGCCTATTTAACCTAAAATTAACATTTTATAACATATTATATACAAATGAATCAAATAATGAAATAAATGTAATACAAAAAACATTTTTGTTTCCAAAACCAGGTTAGCAGAAGCTAGCAGGCCGTTGTCTGACTGGGTCCAGAGCAGCATCATCATCAATGGTGTGTTTACAACGAGCAGCCGGCACATTTTCCTGTGTACGCTCAATGAACTATCTCCTCAGCTCACATCACAGTGAGTACTGCACTGATAATAGCTAGAGATCCTGATTTCAATGCTTTTTTGTAGTACACTTGTCATCTCTGATACAGGCTGCATATGTATGGCGTTTGCAAGGCTTGGAGGGGAGTTTTGCCAGGCACAGCACCTACTGCTCATTGTGGACAAGTGAACAGGAGAGAAATACCAACACTGCCACTGGTATTGATAGGTGTGTGACTTTGTGGTTTTTAAACCCTGAATGAACCAACCAGGTCTATATTATAATTAATTACATTTTACAGGTCTACATTGACATCCTATCAAACCCATATGAAGAGGAGCCATCTTTCACTTGCCTGTTCTGGGAGTGTACTTCCACTCTCTGCTTCTATTCTTACTCATCATACTGTGCTCAGAAACCTAACGAGTAAAATTTGAATGGGATAAAAAAAAAAAAAGGACAGGATTCTATACTGTCTACCTTTTCCTTTTGGCATTAACCTTTTTAAACATCAAAGCAAGATTTTTGCAGTTGCCAAGTCATTTGTTTTCACTTCAACCTATTCTTCAGTTGTCTACCTTTTTCTATTTGTGATTCAAGTGCCCCATTTCCTGAGCGAAAGTACAGTATTATTGGCTGTATCAACATTTTTAAAAAGCACAGTGTTCATCCTTTTCTTGTAAAAATGAATCGACCAGCTCCAGTAGAGATCTCTTATGACTGTCTGAGGTTTCTCATCACTCACAACCCCACCAACATACAACTGGGAAAGTTCATTGAAGTAAGTTCAAATAATTCAACTATATTCCTTAACCTGAAATATATGCAATTTTTGAAGACTATTGTGACATCTTTGTTGCATTTAGGATCTTAAAAGCTTTGGTGTGAACACTCTTGTCAGAGTGTGTGAAGCTACCTATGATAAAGCACCTGTGGAACAAGAAGGAATTCAAATCCTTGTAGGCCTTGATTTCATTCCTTTGTGGATTCATACAGTATATTAAGGATAACTCTCACTGAATTAAAAGACAAACATTTATTTTGTGTAGGACTGGCCATTTGATGATGGATCTGCTCCACCTGAACAAGTGGTGGATGATTGGCTACATCTACTGCAGACAAAGTTCAGAGATGAACCTGGATCCTGCGTGGCTGTGCACTGTGTGGCTGGACTCGGGCGGTAGGTTTGACTAGCCTCCTAAATGTAGGATAGCCACACATCATAAACTTAGGATGTGTGGATAGCCATGCTATTTCATAATGTGTGGCTGGACTCAGGCGGTAGGTTTGACTATTCTCCTTAACGTTAACTCTAGGGCTCCTGTACTGGTGGCTTTGGCCTTAATCGAGTGCGGGATGGAATATGAGGATGCTGTGCATTTCATCAGACAGTAAGTAAAGGTTTTACTGTTCTTAATTGGGTCACACTCACTCAATGATATTATAATATTGTTTCTCTTTTTATCAGGAAGCGCCGTGGAGCATTTAATGCCAAGCAGCTCTTGTACCTGGAAAACTACAAACCTAAACTGTGTCTGCGCTCAAAGGATGGGAATGGACAGAGCTGCTGCATACAGTAGGAAGACGCATGGCATGAAGGATATATGTTAGGCCCAAAACACAGTACACACATTCTACGAAGCGTCAAAGCACACTTCATTAGCATGCGTCAATGCTTCCAAGCACGCTTCTCAAGGTGCTTCGCAGAGCGTGTGCAGTGCGTTTCGAGCCGTAGGATAGCATTAAAACTTATTATATTATTTGGAACATTTATGCAAGAAACATACTAAATTTATACATGTTATTCCCAATTGAGTCCTATTCCTTATTGGCTAGATGCCTTCACTCTGCCCTCTTTTATTTTATATGTAGCGTACAGTCACATGTGATTTAATGTGAAACTATAAATCACTCCTCATGTTTTCTGATGTAAAGATTCAGAAACCTTATGAAAAGCAAAAGAAAAAATGTTTCCTTTGTTGCAAAATAAAACCTGTTATGCAGTCGGAGCTTAGCACAATTCATATTATAGTGTAATGTGTGATATGCCTATTGTCTGCAGGTGCACATGTGAAATCTGCTGTGTGAAAAGGTACTATAGTTCATATTTCTACCGTACCTATTGTATGTCCAAACCTGAATTCTAGGTGCTTGGTCTGCTTGTCGAAACTGTTGTCAATGTGTTCCACTGTCCACCGTGACACTGCGCTAAAGGCCAACTCTCGTGTGTCGAATGTAATTAAAAAAAGACAACCTGGGGATTTTAGATTTACATTGTCCTATTGGCTACATGTGCCCAGAAAAATGTGTGTGCAAATAGCATCCTGCATCTCAGTTTTGCTGATAGTGCTAACTACGGCCTGTTTAAAAAAAAGAAGAAGAAAAAAAGCACTATAGTAAATGAAACGTGGCCAAGAACATGTGTACCAATAGGACATTTCCCACTACTTGTGTGCTCTTATCACCACAGTGGCGATACAGGCTGATGTGGTCTATACCCAGCTCTGTACCTACATAGCTACCTTTGCCAGCTGCTACATTTGTAAGAAACTGTCTGTATTTGTGAAGTTTTGTTTTATAGGTTGCATTTGATACCCCCAATTTCTACTTACACATATTTATTTATACCCAGTGTGTTTCTTTGTGATATGGTGTCTGCTGGGGAAAATGCTGTTTGTGTCTTCTCTGATTAATAAAGTGTTTAGTACTGAATTTTCCTTTGTTTTTGTTATTATTATTATTCAGACATGAGTGTAAATCTATTCTACAGCCTATCCAACTATGGGCTTTAGGCAGGATGCACCCTGGATGGGCAGTTAGTTGAGTAGTCGATAATAGAACCTCTCGCATTCATCCACCACTAGGGGGCAATATAGCTTAATCAATATCGTCACACTAGTATCTATCACATAAAAAGCCCATAAACAGGACAAGCTTCCGTTGCAAAACCTTCATCCAAAAAATCCTTATGTTTTGGCCTTTTTTCATCCAGAAAGCTCTTGATCAGAGACGAGAGTACAATGTAGGTCTATAGCTCTGTGCTGCTAAGGCCGGCCTGACCTCGGACCCTGCTGCGTGATGGTAGATTGCCTTTAGGCTTTGGCTCATGGAACTATTATAGGATGCTTTTGGCTGTGTAGGAAGAGCTAGTTAGTGTGTGCCTGTGGCCACTGGAAACGCAGCGTTACATGGAACCGATGGATGATTCGAGGCTGATTAGTTGTATCGACTGACCCCAAAAAAAACACGTGCAAAAACAACGTTGGTGGCAAATATTTTTTCTTTGTAGTGAACAGAAGGGGGCGCCGTTACTTCGAATTCTTCTATTCTTCTGAAATACTTACTGTACATAGTTTAATTCAAACCCCTCATTGCTTTCTAACATATTTAATAGTCTATTTATGATGCTGCCTGCAATAATTGCCAAACAATGATTTGGTAACTAAAAGAACACCCAGGCCTATGACTTCGACTTGTCACTTGTGTTGGGTCTGAGGAATTAGCAATATTTAGGATTGAGTCATTCAAAAATGATATCAAGACTTAATGGAAACCATACTGAGTTGTATTCAGTTAATGGTCAACAGGGGGCGCCCACACACAAAACGTGGCCGAAAAACAAATCATTGCCCTTTTTTTTATTTCCAATTTACTTTCTAGGCACACATTTCTTCAATTTGCGGTTGTAAATGACGACGAGGAAGGATGTGAGGAATAGGAATAGACCGGGGGCGCACAGGGAACGTTGTCTCGACAGATGACCCACTTAACCCCGCGCGCCTCACTTGTGCGCCGTCAAAAATGAGACGAAATCAATGAAATTCCCGCGCCGCAGCTGTTTCCAGTGGTTCCGGGGGACGGAGCGTTTCTTTGAGAGGATTTTTCTTTTTTTTTTTTTTTTAACAGAATACAATGGTACCGACGGAGTATGAGCGAGGGAGACGGGGTAGAGGAAGGAAGAGGGAGGGCTTGAGAGGAAAGTGTTGAACAGCGCAAGACTTTTTTTTCCCCTAAGCATCTGGATCTCAGCTTTGGAACCGAAGAAGAAAAAAGATTGAACGTATGGAGGTTTACCTACAAATATTGTAGGCTAAATGGTGCAAACAGGCAGCTAAAACAGCTTGGAAAGCTAAAAGAAGACAAGAGGAAGAAACTTTGAAGTCTAACGGGAACGCACAATGTTACCGGTGAGTGTCCATGGATTTTACGCACAGGAAATATGAATGTTCATTCGGCTGTGTGATGAAACTTCATGAAACTACTGTACAATGATTTATCAAAGGGACTTTAAGGTCATAAGTTAATGGTATAACATTAGATAAGGGCACTTCCAGTGAAGTAAACTACTGTTCTTTGATATGATAAGGAGTGGTGTGACCTTACACATTTCTTTAACATTAAGGTGTTCAGATTTGTCAAATGCACAGTTTTTGAGTTGGGCACTTTTAACCACAATGTTGGGACCCAATAATGCAAGTGTATTGTTTATGATTATGTCTACTCTAGACCTAAATGGTGCACAAATCCTGTTTCTATCTATTGGTAAGTG
Organism: Lesueurigobius sanzi; assembly: GCA_900303255.1. Taxonomy (NCBI): domain Eukaryota; kingdom Metazoa; phylum Chordata; class Actinopteri; order Gobiiformes; family Gobiidae; genus Lesueurigobius; species Lesueurigobius sanzi. The sequence goes on along the minus strand of OMNZ01070476.1, from coordinate 10,853 downwards.
ATGATGCTTTGAATTTTTGCCATTTCACAAGTTATGACCCAGGAATTATCTTCTAGCTACCACCTGTGGCTCTCAGTCTTCAATGGTCAATAGTAACAAAAGGAGCCTATTAAAATCATACTGGATTACTGGAACTCTTGCCAGTGACCTATTACTCACTGCATAGGTTACATCCAAAATAAAACTATAAAACAAGAATGGGCATATTACATTCTGATGCTGTCCAATTCACAAGCTCTCCTAGAATTCATGCGTAAACCATTTGTGTTCCTGTTCACTGCCCTTCCTTCCTCTCCCTGAGTCCGAAAACACTGCCCCTCTTTGTGGCCGCTGTCAGATGGGGACAATGCACTGAAGATATAAGGTTGTGTTTACTGCTATGGAAGAAAGTGTGAGCTGACACCCCAACCTTTGAACTTCTAATTTTCACCCCAAATGCATAGAATTCCTCCTCTATGCAATATTATCAACTTTGAGACATATCACCCAAACTTTCAGACATATTGTGGCTCCTCTTGCTTCAAAATTGAATGCAAAACAGACCGAGATATTATCCGTCAGGGTCTAAGCAGCCGGCACATATTTCCCCTGGTAGAAGTTGGCAATATTCTCTGAGAGTCTAAGGTTGCATCGGATGAGATTGTTTTTTATATGCCACTGGTTCATATAGAAGTCTAGGTCTCGTGTTTTGCTGGTCACATGCAGTTCCTATAGAGACATTAGTGACAGATTTATGTGTATGTGTGTGTGTGATGGGAAGGAGCTGGGGGGTGTCTGAAACGCAAATCACTGTCAGCTGTCACGGTTCTAAGTAGTGCACAGGCATAAGGCAGTCAGGAGCTGATATAACTGGTTTTGGATCCCTATAGGCCTGTGGTTTGTTTATTTGTGCACATTATTCATGAAATCCAAACCTGAAGATTAAAAGCCTGTTCCAGTGAGACCCTAATGCATATATTTTAAGGGCTGAGAAACTTGTTTGCTACAACCTTTTCTGTTCCTACTACACTATTCTGTTGTTTCCGTCTCAATACTGCATTATGCTGTATCATAGAGAATTGGAATCTTTGCGATTTCTAATTCTGACCACTAAAACTCACGGTTGACTCCAGCAGGATGTCGTTTGCCAGAGAATCCCATCGTGTTTACCTATGTCAGATGGGGTCAGATGGGTCCAACCTTCTTGGCAGGTCTCCAGAAAAGGGGAGTGACCCAACCAACCATGATGAAACCTTGGCCTAAAGATCTTATAGTGGCCATACATGCTAAAAAGACTCTATGGAATTGGGACATGGGTAATTACCCCAGGGCAGGTGTGTAAGCCTTTTCAAGCTTTTGTGCTGCAGAAGTCACCAGTTCCTAAAGCGCACTATGACACTTTTCTGCTTCTAACAAATACTATACTACTATTGATCATAGTTATTACTATCCATTCAAAAGTACCACTACTCTCACTGCTGTTGCTACTGTTATCTATTCCTATCACTAGGGATGTCCTGATTAGATATAGGCATTTTGACACTATTGGATATTATCAGATTCAATGACTGCAATGGGCCCATCCACCAAAAGACAGTCGTGGACGTGCGTCTGCAGCTCCGGTCTATTCAAATTATAATATATTCTGTGTTACTAATTACAGCTTTAAAAATGTAATATGTTTGTATTACATATTACTGTTTCAAAAATGTAATTGAGTTACACTACTTTGAGTTACTTTCGAGTAAATTATTGCAAAATATAAACTGAAAATAGTGAGAATAATGTCATAGAGCAGGGGTAGGCAACGTCAGGCCCGGGGGATAAATCCGGCCCTCCAGTATGCATCCTCTGTCCCCTCAGATGGTTTGAGAAATATGACTCCTTTAAAATACTCCAAAAATACAGAAAATATGACTAGTTCCTTTGAAATCTTCCAAGGGGAGGACTCTCAGAACCCCACTGTTTAGCAAATGTATCAACCATTACTACCATTTACCATTTGTTCAAAACGATGATTAAAATGGGGAATCTCGGCCCCCCGTCTTGTGGCTAGAATGAATATAGTGAACTTGCCTACCTCTGCCATAGAGCAAAAGTGGAGTCGAAGATTTCCTCTTCCTCGGTTGTCCGCATTCTCTCGTGTTTTGTTTTGACGCAGATCCTCTTCTACGCCAGTATCAACTTGATTTGCTGCTACATTTTATTTGGGGGGAGTTTCTAACTAACTAACTAACTAACTAACTAACTAACTAACTAGCGGTGATGTTTTGTAAAGGGGCTTAAAATGCTGTGGTCAAAAAAACTTGTTGTTTTAATGTGAAATCCCTATGTTAGCCTTAATACATATCTTTTTAATTTAAAATTTAACACTAAATTCAAAACTGCTTACATGTTTATATATATGTAAGCATATAAACTGCTTACATGTTTATATGCCTTTATTTGGATGCTAACTACTGTTAATAGGTGAACAAATTATCATTATTACAAAGTAAGTATCACTACTTCTAACATACTACTGCAATTTGGATGACAATATAAATTATTTGTATTACCAGTGTGCAAAACAAATTATACCCAAGTTACAGTAAAATATGTATGCATTTGAAAATATATTTACCAATACCAAAAGTATCCACTCTCCTACCTCGACTACAAAGTTTATTAGCAGGTGTGGCTGGAGTTAGCCTCACACAGCGATGCAAGGGGGGTTGCTCTTTCATTCTTGCCTGTGCAACACTTTTCTAATTTTGGCCCAACTATAAAAGCTAATACAATCTCAACACCCATTTCCTCCATGACTGTTTTTATCCCGTGATTCATATTGCCCATGTGAGGACAGACACTGAATGAACTCCGAGTGCACAGCTCCTAACATGTAAGGATTAATTGGACCGCTGTAACAAACGAGGACCCAGGGCAGTGAATCGGAGTTGGAAAAACGCCATGGCCTCTCGCACATGGCACTGACAGAAAATCATTGAGCTCCCAGGAGAACGCTTCACCTTGGCCAGTCACTTGAGGAGGTAGAAAGACATATGTAAAGAGGCCACAAGTAAAACAAAACAATATATATAAAATGTGAGAGAAACTGGACACAAAGAGCTCAGGAAGTCAGTACTACAAAAGTCGTTTTTTGGGGAAGGTGCTCTTTGGCGTTTGGGGAACAGGAACTTAAGAGAAAAACAATGAACCAAGGCACTCCTCCAGTTGTCTATTTACATTTTCTAAAAAGCCTTGGGTTAATAAATATTAAAATATTTTAAAACATGTTGCTGGTTTCTTCTTTGCTGAAGAAAGATCTGGAACATGTGAATTTATGGTTAGATTTTTTTGTCTTTATAAAATTGAGTATTAAATGTGCTTGAAAATAGTCCAATTAACTATATCCTGTAATTCATTTTTATTTAAATAAATAAAAATGGCTTCTAAAATCACTGAATGTCTATATAGTACGCTATCTTAGAATTAATTCTTCACTAAACTAAGGCTTTACATTTGGTTTAGCCCGGGTTTGGACCTGTTTTGGTTCTGGCTCAGACCTGATTTAGAACTGGTCTAAGGAGTTCCTTGTCAATGGCCTTCCTCTGCTTTAGAAAAACTATCTGGAAACAGCGGTACTGTTTGCGCTTGCATAACATAGTAATTAGGGTCCGCTTGGTTTAAACTTCAGCAAACCATAATATAAGTAATTTATTGGCTGTTTTGAGCTAAATAAAAAGTGCCAAGCAGCTGAGGAGCCACTCTTTCCCTGTCTGTTAAGCTGGGCAGTTGTCACCACTCTGCTCCCAGAGGGAGGGAAAAAGAGAGACAACACAGCAGTTCGACTGTGGGTCGAGTCCAAAGGTCGGATACAAGGTTCGGGTCTGGACGAGTCAGCATTTGAGCCCGGATCCAGACCGAGGTCCACTAATTCACGACCTCTGGTGTAATTCATTGCAAGATATGGACAAAAACAGCACTTTCGATTGGAGCTATTGGGCATGAGTGATAGCACCTTATACATATCTCTGTGGATTCTGTTGTAAGTCTAATATAATAATAATTTATATAGTTAGGATTGATTGGATTTAGTAGTGCATTCACCATGCATGGGGCTGGCACTTTTTTAGCACTGCTTGTACTTTGCAATGTTTTATGCCCAGCTCAACCAACACATTCCCAATTAAAAACGCATTAAAGTTATGAGAAATCCTTAGAACTGGATATGGTTTGTTAATTTATGCCTCTAGACATTAACCCAAAAACAAATGGGACATATCCACCTCATTAAAGCTGTCTTTTCTGGAGGAGCCTGTGCACATTTGTCCTTGCACTAAGCAGTTGGTGACAGCAGCTGATGAGCCGTACATTCCCTTGTGTCCCTCAACTGTAAGGCCTTGGAGTACAAGATGTTTTCATTTAGGAAAGTAAAGTGTGAAATGATTGTTTGGTTTAAGTTGTACGGCTGACAGAAGTGTGTCTATCTGCAGCGTGGCTGTATTGTCTGCTGTGGGTGGTTTGTACTCTCCTCTCTCTTTGAACCACTTGGAAGGACATTTTGTTTATATAAATACTGAGAAGGCTGTGTGTTTGCAAAGGCAATCCTTCCTCCGTGGGCTTCATTTTAACATCGAATCACATCTTACAGGCAAATGTTTTAAACTTTAAGCAGAAATAGACAGAATAGACAGATATTGCAATTGACTTTCAGTATTTTCTGGAAGTCACTTAATAGAAACAACATTTATATTGTACCTCTTATGCATAATCTTTGAACAGAAAGAAGTGGCTTTGGTTGACCAGGCTACACAAACGTAGTGTTAGGGATAGGTGCATATGGTGAACTCACACTACATAATAACTATGCATGAATGTTCAAACAAGTATTGATGTCAAAGGAAACACACACACAACCCAGTAGTTGGCGTGCTGGATCCAAGGCAGCTAGTGTAAAAAGGGAAGAAAGGATCCGCACAGCCAGGTTGCTCCCAAAAGCTTATTTTATTGCTTACACCAAAGTGTGACGTTTCATCAGACATGCCCGAAACGTCACGCTTTGGTGTAAGCAACAAAATAAGCTTTTGCACACAAGTATTGTTACCTTGGTAAATGAATCTAGAGAGTTTTAGTATTTTCATGTTCTGGGTGTCGATATTTTGACAACCCTAGTTATTGTATGTACAAGTACAATATAGAAGTAGGAAAGATTTTTGTGAAGGCTCTCAGTTATTCAGTTATCCATCAAAGAAGCCATCATCTTAGATCTGTACTTGGTAGTTCAATGTCTAACATCCACATCCTAAACTACAGATGATGGCTTTAAACCTATGTCTACGATATTCAGTAGGAAACTCTCAATAAGTAACTGGCACCAAAGTGTGTTTAAACAAATAGTTTGCTTATCTGACAAGGTCTTGGGATTGATTGCAGGGAGACAGTGGCAGTAATATTTGTCGTAATAATGGCGGCAACGTGCCAGTGCAATTTAACAGTATTTTCTTTAGTTTATTTGTCCACTTTGTAACAGAGAACAATGTTGTGTTGTTTGCTCTGACAGCTGCAATGGGCTGCCTTTGATTTACTTCTCTCTATACAGATATAATAGAGGCGTATGTGTGTTTACAGCAAGTGCACCACACGTGTGACCTTGTGTATGTGTGACAGCTGGACACTGCTGCAGCCAGGAGACCTTCTACTACTGTTTGTGCCTATTCGTGTCTAGCCTCTTGATCTGCTCTTTTTTCTGCTGGACACTTGCCAACACATCCACTCTCATCAGTTAATAGATATTAATAATATATATTTTTGTATTTGTTTGTACTTTATTGACTTAATGTCACCCATCCCGTCTGAAGCAGTGGGTGACTGCAGTGCACAACCTGGGGGCTCATCTCCAGATCTGGAGTCAAAATGTAAGACAAATCCTTTAAGTGTGGCACAGTGTAGGTGCCTGCCCTGACCCTGTGTGACCTGGTCGGCACCGGGGACTCTGCTATAAAAAGGTCAGGCATCAGGGCGTCTGGCTTTTAAAAGACTCCAGGAGTGTGTCCCTGATGGATACCACATACAGCACTAAAAGAGGAAAAGGAGATAATTTTAATACACTGTTTTATTAGTGTAATGATGATGTGCCTATGTTTCAGCCAAATCCATACAATGGCCCAGTCTTATTCCTTACATCCAGATGAGTCACTGTTTCCTCTAGACCTCTAATCCTTTTGTATTGTCACATAAAACACTGGCGCATCAAAGATAGGCTAAAAGCTTCTTCAGACTCGGAGTGTGTCTGGCAGGATCTTATCAGTCAATATCAGCTCGATTCCACGCTGTCTGTAGGGAGGCCTGCTTCTGTGAAAGGCGACTCCCTCTGCACTCGTCCCTGTCCTCCTCTCTCACACTCTTTAAGTCAATCTGCTCTGTCTGACAGGCACATTTCACTCTGACTCTCACCTAAACACCGCACTTTCTCTGCTGGAGCTGGGCACTGCTTTGTACTGGAGGCACATGCACACGGACGGGCACACGCACACTCCGGTGTGTGTCTGGGCCCAATGCTTTTCCAATGAAACGCTTCTTTGGCCTGGTGTTGGAGCGGCTGCTGCTTTTGCCCAAGAACATCAAAGTGAATAAAAGCGCGAAAGCAAAAAAGAAGAAGAGCAAAACTGGGAAAAAACAGACAAATGTGAGTATAAGCGGCACTTTATTTGTGCCAGGTGCATTGTGGAAGTTTTTATGCAAAAATCAAACAACTTGAATGTTTGACCTTTTAGTGATCCAGCGGCTGTATATGGGTGGTAAGCAATAAGCATGGCATCTTTACTATCCATCACAGAGGCCTTTATGACGCTCCAGGATAAATATTTTTAGGGTTCCTTGTAGGTTTTCACTGCGTTGCCATGGAGATGGGACCGGCACCAGAGAAAACCTACCAGAAACCTTAAAAAAAAATTGATAAAGGCACCATCAAACCACCCATACAGCCTCTGGGTCACTAAAAAGTAAAATGCGCATTAATATTAACTTTTCCTTTCACATGAAAAGTTCTACAATGCACTTTTAAGCTAAAGTTGCATATTGAGTGGCATCCCATTTTGTTTCATTTGATCAGCATGTACTGTAAGTGCAAAAATGTATTTTGAATTAGAATTTGTATGTATCCTGCACCAGACTTACATACAGTTTCATGCTGTACTCCTTTGCCTGGCCTACTGACTATCTTTACTTCCTAAAATAACCCAGGTCAGCTCCAGGGGCATTTCAGGAACCACAGCTTGTCTATTTCCGTCTCCTATCAACATACTATTGTGCATTGTGACCACTTCTTCCACAGTAACGTCTGTCATGACTTCCACACACTAAGCAACCACTGCACAGATTTGGGTGCGGTTATCAGTCAGTGTGTCAGGCTTTCGGTGTTGAATTAGCATTCATCCTTATTTACGTGTAACACTGTATGGGTAATATAATATTATGGCGCCTGCGTGTTGAGTCAAGAGTCGCTGTATATTCCTGGCTGCTGTTTTTACTCTTTGGACGTGTGCGCTCATGTAGCTTGTTGACCTGCTACGCGTATATGGGGTCTCAGGTGACCCTAATGGAATAACGTGTGACCCATATAATGCTTCCAAGTGGGTGTTAACAACAGATCTGTAAACTATAGTTCTTTGAGTTGCATGGTATGTTTCATGATGTGATTAAGGTTTCCTTTTCACCTTAGTGAGTAATAGAGCTGCACAATATAAGATATCTGTAATTTAGTGATAGATTGTACATCTTCCAATACCGTGTCACCTAATATTAATAATAATGTGGTGATTTATTATGCAGCAGTGAGTGATATTTTGGGGTATTGCAAACATGATTGTCAATGTTGAATCCAAATTATAGCTGTGTTAATAGTTTTCAAACAGTGAAGTTTCTGAAGTATCATTACTTTTGCTTATTTGAATCAGTGGGTGTTCCTCAGGGGTCCATACTTAGCCCAATACTTTATCTTGTAAAAAAAAATAAAAAAAATGTTTTGTTCATATTTTATTGTATTTGTTTACAATGAATAATTATTTATTTTACTTACCATACATCAGGGATCTCCAACCAGTAGCTTGGGAGCTCCTGGGAGCTCACCAGCCCTTACCAAGTAGCTCGCCAAAGTCTTTCTACTTTTCTACATACACTTAATGACTCAAATTTTAGGTGCACATTTTATGTTCTGAACAAAACATCTTCAAACATTCAGGTGAATATAGCATCAGTATCAAGTGGAAGCTACAGTAATGTTCTTTTATTGTGTTGAATTATCATCTTTGTCGTTCAAGAAGACTAGTAATATGTTTTTCTTTAATGCACAGATAGATAGATACATACATACATACAAGACACACAAACGATTACATATGACATAATAGGATTGTTTACAAGTACATTAGCTCGCTGCCATTTTTGTTACGCAAACGGTTGGAGACCCCTGCTATACATTAAACAACCCACATTCGAGCTGACTGGGCACTTGCTGTAAAGGCCTATAATGATTTATATAAAGCAGCGGACAGTGGACTCTTGCTTAACAGCACTAGGACAGCACAATTAGCCGTCTTAAAATGATTCGTGGTCTGCTCAAGCCCCTGCTGCGCTGCAGGGTCTGCAGTGTGTGCGATGGTGCAGCTCTAATCCAGGCTCAACAGAATGTCCCTGTTTAGTGGGTCTGTATCTGCAGCCACAGATCTGGAACAGGTGTGTACAACGCCGTGGATTAGTGCATGGTATAGTCGGGTGACTGCTCAGAGATCAAATAAAAGCTGTGCACCAGAGGAGGAGAGGAAAGATTAAACGTGAACGTATGAGCCTGGGTCTGTGTCCGTGGTCCTATCCCAGATTACCCTAAATTTATCCGTCCACAGCCAACTGACGATCCGACATGACACGACCGGTGCGAGGCTATAGAGTTCAAACTGGTTGTTATTGATTGGCACTTATTGCGGTCATTTTGTAGTTGTATCGATCAACCTTGGTAGCGTAATCATTTGTTGGCCAGTAGATTTTATTGGACAGAACAGTTAAGCATGACAAAGGGTGAAGAAGAAACATTCAGTTTAGTGTTCTGCTGCTGTGAAGATGAAGCAATGAAGTAGAGATATCGATCCGCTCACCCCTAGAACATATTAGCACAAGTATAAGCATGAGCATTCGGCGACAGTGATCGGAACGTCAGGGGTTGGAATCCCGGCTCCTGCAGGTGCAGCCTGCTGTTGTGTACGTGGGCAAGACACTTCACCTAATGCCTATGTGTGAGTGGTTGGTGGTGGTCGGAGGGACCGTTGGCGCAGATGTGAGCAGCCTCGCTTCTGTCAGTCTACCCCAAATGTAGCTTACCACCATCAGCATGGAGTGAATGAAGCCTCCTCCATTTCATGTGTGAAGCACTTTGGGTGTGACTTGTGTCATATGAAAAGCGCTATACAAATTAGATTCTCTTCCCCATTCCATATGTTCATTATTTTGGAATATGCCCCTATCCCAAATACTTGTTACAAGTTTTTACCAATATTCAAGCTGATGCACTTCTACGAAACCAGTTGCTTAAAAATTGCAATATATTCTATATTACTAGTATACTAGTATATGTTACAGCTTTAAAAATGTACAGTTGTGGCCAAATATTTACACACAACCACTAACCATGAGTGAAATAAAGGTTTTTGTGTGATCATTCATATTCTATGAAATGCATAAGTTTACATACACTCACATTCTGTCATTCTGTAAACTTATGACCACAACTGTATTTGTATTATATATTACTATTTCAAAAATGCAACTGAGTTACACTACTTTGAGTACCCCCAACACTACACAAAACATCTCCTCTTCAAGACTCCTTTGTCTAGACTCATCCAATGCCACTTGAATACATTTCAATGTCCTTTGTAAAATGTAAATCCAAACAGTGGCTGGCTTTGCCCACAATACCCCACTGTATGTTAAACCAGGCACCAATGAATTCCATGAATGATCTCTGTTTAGGACACAAGTACAAAAGTGTAACATTGATTGTCTTTGTCTGTGCAGGTGATCCTGACTGTTTACCTCAATGACACGCAGCAGATGCTCACCGAGGTCCCCGTTACCCCGGCGACCAGAGTGGTGGACGTGGTGGAGTACTGCAAAGAGGCGGGAGAGGGGGAGTGTCACCTGGCCGAGGTCTGGAGCGGACATGGTCAGTGCAAAACCCACACAACCACAACATTGAAAGACATATTCAAACGAGGTGACCACATGATCCTGATTTGGTGCACGGCCATTTAGACATCTATTCCCCTGATCTGTTTTGAAGATGTCCCATGGATTTATGCTCAGTGGTATGGGATATGTTCACAAATCACTATTTAAAATGTATTTTTAGGCGAAAACAGCAGATAAAATGTTTTGCCTTCTCTATAACAGCCTCCGTCTTTTATCTTTATCAGTAAATTTGATATAGTGACGTAAGTGACAGACTGAGACACCCTCAGTGCAAGACGGAGCGCTACCGCAAGTCCTTCATACCCACCGCTGTCAGACTGTACAATTCTACTGTATAGCTCCATGTGCAATAACAATACTATGTGCAATAACATCTGTGTTTACAATATCTGCAATTGTCACTTTATCAACCGCCTGAATGTAGACAGTCATTTATTATATATCACCTGCAATGATAACTCCATTTCATACAATTCAACTAGAGTTTATTTTTATTTTATTTTATCTATTTAGTGCTTAAGAGATGTTTGTACAGTTTATTTACAGAGAGACGCTAAGAGACTATCTTTATTCTATTTTATTTCATTGTTACTATTATTACTATTACCTGTTGTTTTGCTTCTTTGATGACACTTTTCCTGACTTTGTGC
>OMNZ01070463.1:0-11150 GCA_900303255.1 Lesueurigobius sanzi | reverse complement strand
TTGCCGTCCCTCCCCGTTCTGTGATCTGTCCCCAAATCCCTGCGAAGATTTGGGCCTTGGTTTCCAGGCTGTCGAGCAGTTTGAAAAGATTTGAGCGCGAGTAGCATGGGTATTCCCAGGCTCGGTCTCGGCTTGACTAGGAGTGAAGATATTACTGCACGGACGTCGAAGTGCTCCTGGAGTGTTATTACGCCTTACAATATAGTGCCATTTTTAACAGCTTAGAAAATGGACAGGTTTAATTTTGTGTAACTTGTACTTGGATGGTGTAACTACTCACATAAGCGTATTTCACTTATTCACATTCTCTTTTTCTCTTCCCCTCCGGTGGCAAGTTTCCTGGGCTGGTGAGGACCCGAACAACTGCTGTCACCGTGTGACAGGACAGCATTTGTGAGACCGGACGGCGTCGACCCGAACAACTGCCATCACCGTGTGACAGGACAGCATTCGTGAGACCGGACGGCATCGGCCACGCCTTCTCCTCGTGTTAAGCACTGCTGCGGGACTCCTGTCCACCCGGGGGGACATTTTCCAGTTTAATGGCTGCTGCAACTCTCTCTGAACAGAGCCACTGGACTCTGAAATTCACCACTGGCCCATCCGTCCAAGGGAGATGGATCCTTCTTCTAAATTGGTTTTCCTCGAGTTTCCTCTTTTTCTTTTCCACGTGGTTTTTAGGGATTTTTCCTCGCCGTAGAGAAAGGTCTAAGGATGGGGGATACTCTAAGCTTGTTACTCTAAGTGATTTACTTATTCACGGGACATTACATCTGGTTGAGACATTTCATTTGTGTGTGACATATTTTGATCATTCTTGATGTCTGATATTAATTTGTTTTTGTCCATACCGACCTTTGAGATGACTTCTGTTATGATATTGGGCATTACAAAAAATAAATTGATTGATTGATTTAAATAGGGAAAATGTGGAAGAGCTTGGTGGCTTCTAACTTCACCCCTGTTTGGCTCCATAGGAATATGCTGGGAGAGGCTAATGCTAACAACATCTTTGGTCTTTGTGCGTGACTGAGGCACAAAGACCAGACAGGGACGCATCAACTCGTCTAAGCTCAGGTAAGAACATATCTCAGTATGTAAAAACGGTGGCCTGCTCCTGTAAGCAAATGGATGGATTCTGAGCTGAATTCAAGGTTTTACTAAAGTATAATTTACTTCAGGCCAATGATATGATGACAATGATAAAGCTTCTACATATTTAAGCCACAGCAAGAATCAGGCATTTTCCATACATTCCATACATTTAGACCTGATACACAGACCATTAGATCAATGTATTGTAATATGATTTTGTCTTTTAAATTTGCCTGATCTGCTCTTTAAAGTAAAACTATGGTAGCTTTCAATAGCGTTTTACCTCATCCTCAAACCTCAGGTGTTGTCGGCTCACACGGGCAGTGGAGGAGACCGTGGGAACTCCTAAAATACCGCACACAGCTTTGCTCGCTCTTAAAACAGGACACGTGGCCTTTGTAAAATAGTTTTCCACATCGTCGATTGTCAAAAGTGTTTTGTGATTTATCACCCAGCCCTAGTGGAAGCTTTACTTGAATTATGTACAGGGTTTAACTTCAGCCTTAACCCTTGTTACTAAGTAGGTTGGCTTATGTAAGTTAACAGAAACAGTTTAGTATCTTCCATTTCTTATTGCGTCCACTGTTTGTACTACTACTACAAAAAAAAGTTTCTTAATTAAAGCAAAAATTGAAAAAAGTCTGTGATAAATTCCGTTGCTTTGTTAATCCAATATTTCACATTCTCTCACAGTAATATGGTCCCATTAATTCTGCCTTGTTTGGATTGGACGGCTGACAGCACTGGCGCTGCTATCATAAGCCTTTTACTGTTCCACACAACCTGGTGTTTGTCTCAGCCAGATTGTAAAATGGTAAAATGTGTTGTTTGGCACATCGGAGCCTCATCTCCTCGAAGAATCAAAGTCAACACAACGCTGATCAGTCACGGACAGACCGGCTGCTAACGGACCACCTTCTGCACACTTCAACTCGCTAAATGAACTAACCAGGTAACATTTCAGCGTCTGGCACCAACTGTTTTGGGCCTAGTTTGGAAAAAAAATAGTGCTAATCGATCAATGATTCATTATTTTTATCAGATTGATCACACTTGGAATCACAATTTGACCAATCAGGATGAATCATGTTCAAGCTAATGTGATTATCATATTTATTATTAATGCTAGGCGGACATAAAATTCTCTAATTCAAACGATTTGCACGCATTTCATTAAGAAACTAATAACTATTTCATGAAGGGCTATGTGCTTACAAATTAGTCCCCTTAGAATTATAAGGTTCTAGCTGACATTGTTGTTGAACTTGAGTTATTCACATATTCTCGTTTCTGGACCAATTCTGTACACCAGAGGTTTTCAACTGGTGGTCCGTGGCCCACTGGTGGTCCGTGGCCGTACTGCTGGTGGTCCATGACTTGCTATCCAGTTTAACTACTAAGAGGCCTATTCATCATAGGTAGACCTCAACTATGAGAGACAAAATGTGAAGAAAAAAAAATCCAGAAAATCCCATTGTCTGATTTTTAAAGAATTTTTTGCAAATGTGGTAGAAAATTAGTATTTGGTCACCTACAAACCAGCAGGATTTCCGGCTCTCACAGAGCTGTAACTTCTTCTTTAAGAGGCTCCTCTGTCCTCCACTCGTTACCTGTATTAATGGCACCTGTTTGAACTTGTTATCAGTATAAAAAACACCTGTCCACAACCTCAAACAGTCACACTCCAAACTCCACTATGGCCAAGACCAATTGAGCAAAAGCATATTACCCATTGTAATATGAGTGGTCAAAACTTTAAACCTACATATCTCAAAATCAGTCAGAATGTAAATAGACCCTTATAATTATAAGTGGACGGTTTGTCTGGGCACTGTGTTTCACATTAAATCCATTTATACAAGTGATTAATTCATGATTAATGCACTCATTTTTTGATTAATCTAGAGTTAAAGCTAAACTTCGAAAGCCCCAGGGAAAAAATTGAAATAATAATACTTGGGCTACAATTAGTGTTGTCACGATATAAAAATTTGATACTCGATTTCGATACTGAAAAAAAAAACTTGTACTACGGTGAAAAAAAAATCACCTTTTTATTGACAATTATATGAGGTAGAACACACCTTTTGAACAGTGGAAAAATAGATTATAAATCATTTTGTATTTCAAATTATAAGGCAGAAATGTGAAATAAATAAAGACTAGGCCTATTAAAAGTTTAGTTTCCTTGTGTTTTGAAACACTTCATTATGTTATTGACAGACTGTAGTTATATTTGGCTCTAGGGGGCGGGGCCAAATTAAATCTTACGGCGGGATTTAAAATAGATATGGCTCTTTTGATGACTGCATCTGGCTCTCAGATAAATCACAGTGGCATTTCTTAACACAAGGAGTAATAGTCATGTAACAATGCATCGTGTCGCGATGCTCAAATCAAGTCCACATTTTCTATTTTTAGTAATGTGACACAGGGGCATATTTTATCATTAAACAGCTTTGGAAAATTGGAAAGGATTACCAATTTTATCGTTTAAAAACAGCTAATAAATACTGCCTAATAATAAACATGTATTATTTCATAACCAAATCGTTACACCCCTAGTAAGAACTATTTTATGTATTGATAACTCCAGTATAACAATGTTATGAACAAATAAATAAATTCAGAGACTTATTATACTAAAATTGTTGGTCTTGTTTAAAAATCCACACATTTAGTTGTATTCAGAGTTAAAAAAATATATATTATATGGCTCTCACGGAATTAAATGTTAAAATATATATAACTTTTTTGGCTCTTTTAGCTAAAAATGTTCCCGACCCCTGGACTAGAGCCACACTACTCCGTGTTGTCACATCTCATGACCAGAGGGTCATAAGAAAAACCAGAGGGTTTTACGGAGAAATAGACTCTGAAACTGTTATAGTTTGGAATCAACCTGTAACGAATAAAATGTGGCTCAAACAGCACTGTGGGGTTTGTCTTTGCAACACAAGGAGAGAGCGGAGAAGAGGGCGGGTCGGGGGGAATAATACAGGTACGGGGAATGCATGGGTTAGAATGGAGCGAGTCAGTTTAACAATGATCATAGAGAGGTAGGACAGAGGAGCAGCAGAGCAAAGTTAAATGAGGGTGAGGCCCATTGAAATTCACGGGCTGCTAAGACTAGTGTTGTCACGATACTAACGTTTCAAACTCAATTTCGATACTGGAAAAAGCATGATACTCGATACCGATTTCGATACTATGGTGATAAAAAACGTGAGTATTATGGTACGATGTTTATGTTTTACTACTGCTTCATTTAGGAGCTATTGACCTCGGAAGTCCCAATCTGTGAATATCATGCTAACAACCCTATCCAGGACCATAACCAAATCTTGAGATATAATTGTTCAGAAATATGACATTTCACCTTTGATGTACAAACTCCAAACAGAAACACATGCAGTCCATGAATGAACCCGGCTCCTTCTAGCAGTGTTGGCTGGAGTTGTGCAGTTGCAAATGACTTCATCGTTCGGAAGAGCGGGGCCTATTGTGAAAACTGTCACTTAGATACAGCTGCTGCACACAATAGCACACGCTATCTGCACTTCCTCAGATGGACAAGCCCATTCATCTGAGAAATGCTAACAGGACGATGACAGTCAGCGGAGCAGCGCCGTTTAATTGTTTCTGGGTAATTTCTCTCACCCATCTCATTTATAAATCCATTTGAACCATTAGCATTCATGTCAGAGGAAACACAATTGGTGACTGATAGAAACGCATTTACATCGCTGAAGACAAGCTTTGGGCATCCAATAAGACGAGACGTGTCTCACTGGCAAAGCAATCTACAGAGTGGATCGAGCCAGGTTTAAATGTATTTCATTTTATTAATATTATTAATATATTAGGTGCAAAGATTTTAGAGGTCTTGTATATCTTGTTTTGTTTTTGAATAAGCTAGTTATTAGTGTATAAAACTGTACAACTTGTGCTTTTAGGTGTTCAAAACTCAACAAAGCAGGCTAATGATTCACACCCATCCAGGAGAAGATGCAGGAAGCCTGGTTGGGCTGGTTTGGACATGTGATTAGACGTGCTGAAGGATCAGTGGTAGAGACAGCCATGAGATCAGACTGCCCTGGACCCGGAGGGCGGCCAAAAAAGCGCTGAATGGATGCCATCAAAGATTGTGAATTGCCAAAGTCACCACAGAGGATGCCATGCCTTGGATCGACCAAAATGGAGAGCAGCTTGCCAAACAGTGGACCCTGCTATGCAGGAAAAAAGCTATAGGAAGAAGAGTAGGAGAAACTAAAGTGGACTTTTGGTTGAAAGAGCGTAATGAAACCCTAATTTTGAGCTTTATAATGTAAATTTAATGTATATGTAAACTTGGCTTTCATAGAACATGAATGATAGCACACTTCATTTTACTCATGGTTAGTGGACAAATAATGAATAAAAAAAAACAATAAAATGAACCGCGATTAATCGTGATTAATCAAATTTCAAAAGTGTGATTAATCTGATTAAAATAATTAATCGATTGACAGCAGTAATATATATATATATATATATATATAGATCAGTGGCGTGCTGTCCATATAAGCAGAACAAGCAGTGCTTTCCCAATTAAATTTAAAAAAAAAAGAAAAAGCTTTGAGTCAAAACGTAAAAATATGCAGTAACTTATCTACAGAACAGTCTCAAACGTCTGCTTGAAGACACCGTGCCCTTTACTACACCCTAGTGGCCATTTTTTGAACTGCCTAATTCTGCTTCACCACGTCCCATACACACCCATGTTATTTCTTTGCGGAGCCGTCTCGTATAGTGTGTATGTGGCCGACTCCATCAGAGGCGAGGCCAGCTTATTTTGGATGGCTGCGCATGCGCTCTGAGGACTAACATGGTGAGAGCTGCTGTTTAGAGCCCTGTGTTCACGTCCTGAATAAACAATGCACCTCTGCTTTCGCCTGATCTGCGCCTGCGCAGCAAAAGAAGGCAGACCGTGGCCCGCGCTAACTCAAAGTTACGTTGTAAACAGTGTGGTTTACTGGTTTTTGGGTTAGAAAATGTTTTGTGGGGAAAGTAGTGATAATGGGTAGTTATCATAAAGTAGCCTATTTAAGCCAGGTTAGTTTTAAGAGTCCGTGTCACGGTTGGAGCAGAGGATGGATTATTACTACACTGACGAATGGACATCCAAAGTGCCAGCCTCGTGGGAGAGTTTTCTTCGTAAAAGACCAGTGACAGGCTTCAGGCTTCATTTGACTGAGAGGTGAGTGTTGTAGTAGTAGTGGTTGTAGTTGAAAAAAAATAACTAAAATAAACCATACGCTGATATCTATATACAGTATATATTCCCCATAGAGGAATAATAATAATTGTAGTTACAGCATCTCGTTCATACAGTTTGACTTTACATTGACATGTATAAGTGCATGTGCATGTAACAATTATAACGACATTATCAACCAAACAATTGTCCGCATCAGCGAGGAAAAAGCTTTAGCTACATTTGAACAGCACATGTGTGAATATACTGTAGATGAACATGGGAAATATGATGGAGGGCTGTGGTGTTGGACTGGCCTGATGAAGTCCAACATGTGATTTGACAAAACGTCCTAAATTAAATATTGTAAAAACAAATATCTCAACTAAACCTCTTCATGAAAACTTGATGTTTTTACCTGCTGGGCCTTAAAGCATCAACAATAAAAGGGTGCCATTGCGTTCTTCAGATAAGAGAGAGGACGGGAATGTTTACTTTACACAGTGGGCAAACTCAGAAACTCAGTTTAATTTATAATCTTATTAACTCTACTGCCTTCTGCTGTTTGGACTCTCAGTTCAAGATAAGAATTTTAAATCAGACAATAAAATGCATCGGCTTGACATTGACTGAGGTGAAGAGTTACTGCAGCTTGTGAAACTTGTTGGCGAAGTGTGTGGGCGGCCATGAAAGTTGCCTTCATTAGCCAATTACCCTTGTTCTTGTTTAATTAGGTATCATTGATCGGTGCGAACTGGCTCCAGTTTACACACCTTAACACATTTATTCTTGGAATGATTGATGTCCCCAAGATTCACGCCTAATGAGTCCCTCATTTACACGCCATTCTCTCCTCCAACAGAATGCAAAAGTAAAAGATTTATTCTGTTTTCCATCGGAGCCTGGCTGAGGATTATTTAAACTACCAATCATTTTCATTAGGAGTTTCCGGGTAGCAGGCGTATGCCCTCTGCTCTGGAGATTGGATATCCTTTTAAAATGAACTTAATGGATAGCTTGTGATTTATCAATGTCATCCACCACCACACATGGTCTGAAATGGCTTATGGAGGTGTAATGAGAAAATCCACTTCGTCCCAGGAAATGTGCAATTTGAATGGAAAATTAATCATTCCAGGACCGCGATGGACTGATTAGAAAAAGCTTTAAAATGACGAATAACTCAAATATTAGTGTTCAGAACATAAATAAACATCTTTTGTGTCTTGGTGTTCCTTTCTATAGCCCAAGGACATGACTACAGCGACAGCTACATTGCAGGACATCCTTAATTCACACAGAAAACCGGGCTTTTGAGTGAAGGAAAGCCATCTGTCACCTTCAGTCAATCATCACAAGAAACAAGCCATTTAAAGTACCTAGAGAGGAGGGACTTAGAGGTTAACTCCTCCTACTGGTTCACCTTTAATAAACCCACAGCGTGCTCCAGGCTTCAGTAGCTGATGACGATCTTTGAAGTAAGATCGAAACGTCCTACACTTCAACTACAGAGTACAGATGAAGCCTGAAGAATTTTTTCCTACGATGGACAACTCCTGTACGACTGAGAACCTACACAAACGGATCACAAGAAACATCTGTCTGCGCTACTCCTTGAGAATGGTGTTGAATTCAAGACAGAAATATATTATATATCTGAATGTATCTGTGCGACAGATATAGACGTATGAATAATAATGCTACAATATTCATATATCTTAGTGTATCTGCTCTATTATAACCATATGTCATAACCTGCTATTTATATGAATTTGGTATAATTTACAATTACAATAAGCTTTATGTAAACTCTTGAAATAGTTGGTGTTTACATTGTATGTGCTGTCACTAAGATTATATGATACATTAGACCAGGCATATCCAAAATGCGGCCCCGGGGCCAAATGCGGCCCTCAGGCCAATTTTTGGTGGCCCACAAACGTCTTGTTGAATTGGCACATATCACCAGAGATTACCTTTACTGCACTATTAAAACCTAAAAAAAAAACAGGACTAAAACATGAAATCATTAAATCCACACCAAAGTAAAACTATGATAAATATTTTCCACAGATATTATCCATAAAAATAAGTCATAACTACAAAAGGATTGAAACGTGTCGTATGCTCTTTGAAAAGAATGTTATTGATAAGAGGATTTGTTGCAGATCGATGCTAATGCACTCTCTGTAGCTGTGAGAGGTCAGAGGTCAAAGGTCAGTGATGACCCTGTGAATGATGGAGGAGGGCAGTCCATAACTTCAGTGTTACATAACTACACTGTCCCGCGGTGTACTGTACGTCTCTGATACAAAGGGCTGGTTCAGAGTTACTCACTAGGCCAGGGGTAGGGAACCTATGGCTCGGGAGCCAGATATGGCTCTTTTGATGACTGCATGTGGCTCTCAGATAAATCACAGTGGCATTTCTTAACACAAGGAGTAATAGTCATGTTTTAGTCCACATTTTCTATTTTTAGTAATGTGACACAGGGGCATATTTTATCATTAAACAGCTTTGGAAAATGAAAAGCATTACCAATTGTATCCTTTAAAAAACAGCTAATAAATACTGCCTAATAATACACATTTATTATTTCATAACCAAATCGTTACACCCCTAGTAAGAACTATTTTATGTATTGATAACTCCAGTATAACAACGTTATGAACACATAAATAAATTCAGAGACCTATTATACTCTAAAGTTGTTGGTCTTGTTTACAAATCCACACATTTAGTTGTATTCAGAGTAAAAAAAATATTGTATGGCTCTCACGGAATTAAATGTTAAAATATGTAACTTTTAGCTAAAAAGGTTCCCGACCCCTGCACTAGGCTATAGTTTAATACATGCATAATGTACATGAGCAGTGAGTCCATAGGGACAGGGCACTCGTTTGTGTTTATTGTGGCAGCGAGAGCAGGCCACATTTCCACTTTAAAGGAGACATATCATGCATATCATGCATCGACTTTAAACTATAAATTGCTCAGAAGTATGACAAGCTTTAAACTATAAAACCCTGTTCCCTCATCAAAAACAGACCTGGAGTAGTATTTCATGCAGTTTTGAATTAATCCTGTTTGCGTCGGTCGTTTCATGTTGACTTCTTGTACAGTTCCACAGTGATTCCTTTTGTACATCCTGGTGCATTTACGTAATTATTCAAACCCCCAAACTGTCCTCCACATGTTTAAAGCCACTAATGGTGAAACAGAAAGAAATCCCAATCACCATCGAACGTATTTATTTGGTTGCAACGTTTCAACCCAGCAGTCTTCCTCAGGCAAAAAAATAATAATCCAAAACCCAATAATGGGAAACAATTTCAACTTATAGCGCTTTTCCACCTACATTAGGCACAGCAAGGAACCACCCATTCACACTCTCATTCATACACCAATATACGCAGACACTGGAGGCAAGGTGGGTGAAGTGTCTTGCCCAAGGACACTACGACAGTGTGCACCTGCGGGAGTCGGGATTCAAAACCCCAACCTCACGATCATGAGTCGACCTGCTCTACCATTTGAGCCACAGACCTACACTGGATCGGTTCTGAGCCGTTCTGCAGCTTGGACACTTGGATGCACTTCTAGACACGTTGTTAAATGACAGAGGAAGTTAATGCTTAATAAATGATTCCCACTGCTGGCACTGGGGGGCGCTCACGGCCAAATCCTCACTGGTCCTAGCTCTACTATTTAAGATCAACGATATGTAACTCACAGAGACAATATTTCCATATACAAAAAATCGAAACGCAAACACCCTAATGCTGAGGTAGGCTGAAGGACCATGTTCTGCTGTTGCTTGTTACATCAGACTAAAAATAAACTTAGAAGAGGGTCTGGGAGTCTTCACACAGTG
Source organism: Lesueurigobius sanzi (assembly GCA_900303255.1). Taxonomy (NCBI): domain Eukaryota; kingdom Metazoa; phylum Chordata; class Actinopteri; order Gobiiformes; family Gobiidae; genus Lesueurigobius; species Lesueurigobius sanzi. Next base: position 945 of record OMNZ01070463.1, on the reverse strand, counting down.
AAATTCTTTAAAGAAACTGACAATAATTCAACATTCCTTCAGAGAAATCTAAATTATCTTGAGGACCAGAGGGTATATATTTGAGGGCTGGATATGGCCCCGGGCCGGACGCTGCTTGCACCTGAAACAAATGCTTTTAGGCCTGTTTCTAAGCCTTATATCAGGGGTGGGGAACTTCAGGCCTCAGGGCCGAGACCATGTGACCAGGCCCCCAAGACATTTTTCATATTTAGTATGGGCTATATGCACAGAGAGCCGACGTGACCAACTTCCTGAGTTGAGAACCGGAGGCGAACTTCCGCCCCACATCAAATTGCATTGAATTAGTAGCAGGTCTCAGACAAATACAAACATATCTGAAGATTACCTGGTGTACAGCGATTTACTGATACGATGTGACGAGCAGCTGGTTAAAAACATTACGTCGGATGTAACCACTTCACTGGAAGGAACGTCTGTGCTCATAACAAGAGGTGTTTATGCCTCGAAGCTAACAGCTAACACCAAATGAAAAATTAAACTACCGCAATTCTTTTAACGAGCTGCACAGTAAAGAAGCGGCCTGTCTGCAGTTTCATTTTTATTTAGTTTTAGCTCTGAGATAAAAGTTCCTACCTCGATGAACACTGACGTTTCCTCCAGGCCAGTTTTCACATCCCACGCAATGTTTTTAACCAGCTGCTCGTCACTAACCTTGCCTGCAAGCTGAATTCTCGCGGTATTTGTGATTTCACAAACACACGAGAATCCATCTTGCCCCGAGCCCGCTAAAGTGTTTGAGCCAGGACCACCAGTGGGACGGAGCGACGAAAGCAGCAGGTGCCGAGCAAAACAAACATTTGTTTCGAAAATAAGGTAGTGTGGGTTAAGGTGCCTTCAACCCACAAACTCGTGCTACAAAAAAACGCAAAAAACACTCGACAACATTATGATGTACAGCTCAGA
>OMNZ01070453.1:0-13073 GCA_900303255.1 Lesueurigobius sanzi | reverse complement strand
TACACGCAATTTAGAAGATACATCATGATTTACAGCCAACTAAACAGTGGCACCTGGTGGTTAGAAAAATGTACTACAGCAGCTGAGTACATTCTTGCCCTGACAGAAACACGATCAATTTTGGGGAAAAGTAACAAATTACTATAACTATTAATTTTTCAAACTGATTTTAAAGTTCCCGACACTGCTCTTTAACTAATACTTTATTGTATCTCTCTATTGTTCATTTACATATACTCGACCTACGCATAAAAATTGTTTCTGAAAATATATAAAACTAGGAAAGATTTTGGGAATTCTTCTCTTATAGATAATGTTGGTGACAGCAAGATGAATAATATGAGTCAAACATGCCATGTCAGTCGGGATTCGCTTTAAAGCTATTTTTCCACTATTTACTGTTGTGCTGTCTTTTACATTTACATCATTTATATTTTTTCCCACTCATGGTTAGTGGTTGTGCCATTTATTGTCAAAGAACTGCGTTTATTCTTTTGAAATCATAATGAAACAGAAACTACTCAAATGTCCCTGATCTAACGTTTACATGACCTTCAACATCTGCCAGGAAAATTGTTCAGGGATAAAGAAAAACTTCACCTGAAATACAGGACTCTCTGACAGAATTGATGTTTGTTTTAAGATGCACAATATGTAAACTTTTTATCAGGGACCTTTGGCTAGTTTCTAGTTGAAAGGTTTTTTGACAATAAATGGCTTCACACAACCACTGCCCATGAGTGTAATAAAGGGTTTTTGTGTTCATTCATATTCTATGAAATGCATAAGTTTACATCCCCTGACATTCTGCCAGGGGATGTAAACTTTGAGCACAATCGTATATCTAGCATAAAGGTTTTTGGCTTTTAGCATTTAGCCATTTTCCTTACCCTAGCAGTAATAATACTAACACAAAACCTGGACGAAAGCGGAATTATGGATGTATTTTCTTCCTAAGATACAGACGGATGGAGAAGAAGAACAAAGGGGTTCAACGGCCCAAATACTTATAACAGGGAATGCTAATGCTGACCAAAATGCTAACGTTAGCTACATGCAACATAGTAGCAGCTAGCTTCGAGTGCTGGTTTTCACTTCTACTGGACAATTTGCTTCATTTTGTAATGTACAAAAAATGTCACAACATACAGACAAGATTTTGACTCAACTTTATTTCAATGTGCTACACGTGCTTCTGCCAGATCAGGGGTGCCCAAAGTGGGGCCTCCAAGGGGTTTCATTTGGCCCTTGAGATGGTGCTTAGATTTGTAAGAAATATCTACTTTGATGAATTTGTGCACTGAATAGACAGTCAATAGTTACTAAGGACACCAAAACAGCATGTCCGACTCAAGAGCACAGTAATGAAAGGATATTTAAGCATAAATCTGTTTACATTTGGTCGTTCTACATGCAAAACAGTATTGTATTTGGCCCTCCATAGCCTATATTGGCCCTTCATGGAAAAAACTTTGGGCACCCTTGCGCCAGCTGATGTGTAAAAAGAAGGATGGTGAATTCCCCTATGGATGTTTAAAGTGGCTTGTGGTTGCTCATTCACTCCAAAGCAAGATGCTATTGTTAAAAGAAAGCATTTTAAATCACATTAGCTACGCCAGCTAATTCCTAACAGGATTTATTAAAGCTTGAAAAATCTAATCATTCCTTGACTTGTATTGATGTGTAGTTGTCTTGTTCGCTTGTATTGACGGGTATAGCTTTACTCTTTGTGATGGGACGTCCTTTATTCGCTAGTTATCTGTATATTGCAGCGTAATTCCATTTGGGGCCTGTCCCATGTGATACGTCTATTCTTGGACGCGGCCAAACTGCTGCGGAGGACAGTTCTGATCACTCTTAACTCAATATCCTCACAATTGCATTCAGACATAAGAGTATTGACCCCCTTCATGGATGGGATTAAGATATTAAGACCACCGCGCTTGCTCAAATCTCCTCCCCGGCAACTTTCCTCCACATTTTGTTTATGTGTACTAATGATCAGTAGGAGTGTCGCGAGTGAGCATTCCTTCCGGTAATTGGCCGGGAGTTAAATGTTTATCTTTTGAGATTCGCCTTGCGTTGAGTAACCAACAGAGCAGGAAAAGCCAGTTCGCTCTCTCCGCTGCTCGGTCCCTCCGGGGTTCATAAGAGAAGTTTTAAAAGCAGCATCAGCATCTCGGGGCGGTCTCCTTTTTTTATCGCCGTCACTGTAAACTGCCACTTTAATGGTCCCTGTGTTCCCGGGTAATTAAATGCAGTCTTGTACATCCGACGCTAGAGTGTCTATCCGCCTTGTTCCTGTTTATAGCTACTTGACCCAACCGTTTCAGTAATGCGCTGTCATTGCTATATGGGTTGAGGTTGTCATTGGTGAAACGTGAAAGACAAAAAAGAGGTGATTCTGAAAGCGCGAGCTATTTTTGTTTTTTTTACAGTTTTTCTACTGTTATCAGATCACGAGAATGGAGACGATTGCACAGCGGGGGTGTTTGTCGATCAACCAGAAGGTATCCGGGTCGGGCCTCTCCCAAGTTCGTGCAGTCTCTGGAGGGGACATTTCACCTTCACTGCCAATTTCAGTGGGATGGCCGGAAAACAGCAATATAATTATAGGCTTAAAAGTGGGCGTTACGCTTAATGGGTTGCGTTCAGTGACATCATAACATTCTGAAGAGCCTATAGTTTAAAATTGAGGTGGAGAGCAGCTGAAAGTGATATGCTGGTAACTATGTTGGCTGTCAAAATGCTGATTCATAGCCTAAAGGTGGCCACACACTAGAGGATTTTTAGACAGATTTTTAGTCTTAGGAGGCGTGGCTCAAAAAATACTTTCTCTCATGGCATGATCTGTGGTGGGACTCCTCATGTGTGTGTATGCGTGTCCTCATGTCTGTCCTTAAGTGTGTGTTGTCTTTGCACAGATCTTAAGTCTGAAAAGATCCTCTAGTGTGTGGGTGGGCACCTTCAGTTTATTGCTAATTTCTATGAAAAAAGTGTCTTTTGAAGAATCTATTTCAACCTTTTTTTATTTACAACAAAAAAACAATACATAAGAAGGTGATTCCAAACTTTTGACTGGTACTGTAATTCTTACGAACATACCGTTTTGAAATGACTAAAATATTGCAATAATATCCTTATCTCAATATTGTACACGTTTTGTCACTAGTGTGCCGCCATCCTGCTTCAGTGAAACACTCCAAGGCCAAACTAAATTCAGTGGCCATACACATAAGCCAGTGTTTTTGTTTTAAATGGAAGGGTAGGACATAAAAGTGTAGAAGTGTGGGGAGACAGATGAGACCACTACACAGAGAAGAAAACAAAGGTAAAGCTGAAAGTACCAGGGCTTAGTCGCAGTGACTGATGTTGAAAGGGATGGATTAGGAAGGAGAGGATCTGCTGTTTTGGAGATGCGGCTATTGTGACCGGAAAGACAGGATTTACTGTCCACTGGTGATGGTGTAATGATAATATACAGAGAAATGAGCTTATGGTAATGTATAACAGCTATTCAGCAAAAATGGTAACATGGTAAGCTTTTGGAGTAATATCTTTTCATTTCATGCAAAAACATTGGATAGAAGATTGACATGAACTGCTGAAGGAATGTAAGAATCACATCTCAGAGGTCTAAACTACAGGGTTAGAGTAGGGCTGCATGCTGCAAAAAAATATATCACAAATCACTAAATTCAGCCTAAAACAAAAATGCATGAAACTTGGCAGAAGTTCATTTTTGGCCTCATTTTGGTCCTGATTTAGTGTTTTTAAAGTTACCCAATTTTCTGAAAAGCAAATTACTCATGATGTGCTGAAATGGTTTAGTAAAATATTGCAATAATATTATTACAATATTTTAAGTCCCACTGAGATTAAGAATCTTTTTTCAGGAGAGCCATGGCCTCTGAGGGCATCCTATTCTACATATCTAAAGTTGTGCTCAAAAGTTTACATACCCTTTTAATCTTTTGGACATTTTTCATAGAATATGAATGTTAATGCAAAAATATTTTTTTCCACTCGTGGTTAGTGGTTGTGCGAAGCCATTTATTGTCAAAGAACTGAGTTTACTATTTTGAAATCATAATGAAAGAGAAACTACTCAAATGTCCCTGATCTAACGTTTACATGACCTTCAGCAACTGCCAGGAAAATTGTTCAGGAGCAAAAAAAAAAAAGTCTCTCTGACAAAATTAGACTCTCTGATAAAATGTATGTTTTTTCAAGATGCACAATATGTGAACTTTTGATCCGAGGACATTTGGCTAGTTTGTAGCGTAAACAAACAGGTTTTTTGACAATAAATGGCTTCACGCAACCACTAACCATAAGTGAAATTAAGGTTTTTGTGTTATCATTCATATTCTATGAAATGCATAAGTTTACACACCTTGACATTCTGCCAAGGGATATGTAATCTTTTGAACACAACTGCACATATACAGTATTTAGTGTTAGGGGAAACTAGAGCACCCAGAAGAAACCAATGCAGACACCGGGAGAACATGCAAACTCCACACAGAAAGGCTCTGCCCTGCCTGGGAATCAAACCCAGGACATTTTTGCTAACTAACCACTGTGCACACCCATATCAAAAGTTTTCAGTATCGCGCAGCCCAAGTAAGAAGGTTGTTTTCAAAGGATATTGTGCCTGTGTGTCTATTCAAATTGTGATTTCAACTGGATTGCAATTTATTTGGTAGCTTTATCTAAGAATATACTTCTTTGGTGCCACAATTCTTACTATTCCCTTATGTCATTGTAGAACATGCTGAGAAAAAAAATCTTCTGCACACTCATAACTCTCAGTGTATGGAGTTTAAGATCACTTTCCAACGCTAAAATTCTAGTTAGGTCAAAGCTACATTTTTATATATCGGCTTAACCTAATCCCTGCGATATATATCCTCAGCGCAGTTCTTTTATAGCCGCCGAGCTCTGACATTGTCTCCAGTTAAGTGTGGGCACTGTAGCCGCCGTCTCCTATAATTGTACGTTTGCAATTCGGAGTTGTCACCCCAGTTCTAAAGCGCGGGAGAGTGTGTCGGATCGGCTTTGACGTAGCAGACTGTGTGATGGCTTCAGAAATCTATTGCTCTAATGGTGAACCGAGGGCCTTTCTTTCTTTTTTTTGTGTGTGTGTGTCTGTCCTTTTCCCCAGGGCAATCAACCTTGTCTCTTTCCCAGGTAAGAAACGGAGGTGCTTGAGTCAGCAGTTCCCCCTGTCACTGCTTTTAAAGACCCACAGAGACTGAAGCTGTTTTTTGTCAAATACCGTCATGTCAAGTGCAAATTGTTTCTCAGTTCTTTCCCTGAAACTACCACAGGAAAAAGTTTTTTTTTTTTTTACTTGACAGTTGAGCTTTTATATAGGTCACCCAACTTGTTTAATTACTTTTTTGTCTGATTTAGGACAGAATCGTGTCGCCTTACAACACGTGAGCCTTGCTTACATTTCGGGTTGTACTTGAGATAATGTCTTCTACTTTCACTGGTGAGAAGTCAACAAACAACTTGAACATTTTCTAAAAGTAAATCAGTCCTGTACTCATTTTAATTGATATGTGATTAGTATGGTTTTATATTGTATGTTGTATGCGTTTGCTTCACCTGCTTCGGGATTACAGATGTAAATTTGCAATTTTTGTTTTTATCTGGCACATTTATAACTTGTATACTATTGCATATTAAGATGGCTCATTAATGTGTGCTGTCCCGATCAAATAAATAAATTAAAAGTTGAAAATATGCTCAAGATTTGTGATTCCTCACATCCTCAAAAGCACAGTAGGAAGTAGAGCTTTCAGCTACCAAGCTCCTGTCTTATGTAGTCATCTTCCATTTTACGTTAAAGAAGCTAACACTTTAAAACTGTCTCCATTTTTAAGACTGGGCTCAAATCGTTTCTCTTCGAAATTGCCTGTGATTGGGTCGGCTAGGAACAGCAGTTAATGTGCAGTATGAGTTGTGTATTTTACCTTTTTAATTGTATAAACTATGTATATATTTTACCTTTTATCTGTTCATTGCTGTTCGCATCGTGTCCCACTTTCTCTCCCTGGTTTCGGGATGACCAGAACTGTTTCACCGTGGCGTGATAGGGAAGGATTTTTATTTTGTGAAGCCCTTTGAGGGGGCGACAGTGGCGCAGATGGTAGAGCGGGTCGTCTCATGATCGGAAGGTCGGGGCATCCGAAACAGATGCCCGAGCCACCTCAGCTGGCTCCTTTCGATGTGAAGGAGTAGCGACTCTGTTCCGAGCTCCTCCCGGGTGACTGAGCTCCTCACCCTATCTCTTAAGGGCCAGCCACCCTGCGAAGGAAACTCATTTTGTCCTTTCACTGAATTGCATTTCCATTAGGGATTTATTTTCTTGCATGTGTCCAGGATCATTAAAGGCCCGATATTAGAATTTTGTTTTGTTTACAAACAATGCCAAAAGCGAGTGCATCCCAATTGCATGTCTTCCAAACAACAATTTCGATATTATCTTGTAAACGATCTGTTGCCCACCTCTAATAAGTTGCTAATTAATTCCTGTCCTGACCACCCCCCTCTTGCACATGTTCCGTATGTAATCAAAAGTGTGACTCGATTGAATTAACCGTACACACATCTGCGCAGTCCGATGCAGGCGGCGGCTGAAGGTCAACCCCAAAGTGCGGACTCATCCACAATCCAATGTCCAGGAGCCGCTCGCTAGTTGCATCATTAACTTTAGTGCTGAAGAAAATTGGCTTTCGGATTGTGGCCACCCCTCCCACGAAGAAGACCCCACCCCCGGGCCCCCACCCACCACCCTCCTCCTATGTTGTGTTTGTTGTCCCTTTTCTCACTCTCCAAACATTAACAGGGTCATTTGGATGTCCTACATTAGCAGCATGTTGAAGATGGCAGCTTGGACTGCATGAGAAAATGCGAGTTATTTTTACCAGGGCTGGCTTCCCTCCGTCTCTGCGAGCTCGTGGGGTGGTCATGAGTTCGCAACTACAGACTAATTATAGCAGCTAGCCAGAGTAATTAGAGAGGAAATGGGTTAAAGGGATGGGTTCCAGGTTTTGAAAAGAAAAAAAGAGGGGGAGAGCGGGCGATAATATTGCAGCTTTGAAGTGCGAGATTGTGTAATGGAGGGGAGAGAAATGAAACATGGTGTCAAACTTCAAAAACTGCGAATCGTATCTGTGTTCTGTGAAAAACAACAGCACTGGAAGATCTAACTCAATTATTATAGAACTTCTGAACCCGACTATGCGCTTTTGAAGCTGTTTAACTGCTTATATACATGTTGTCAGATGAAGCAATACCTGAATTGAGACTGTCTCAAGAAAACCTGGTTGTTCAATTTGTAATCTCATTTTACAGTAAGATACCAAATTAGTTAATGCCAATTTAATTTATTTTCCTATCTAAGATCATATGTTTTCCCAGTGTATGAGCATGAAATGATCTTCTAAAGCTGAATTCATGATCAAATGTGCTTTTTCAGCAGATAGAAAGAAACGACCCCTGGGAAAGACTTGTTACCCACTGAAAATTGTTCTGCGGTTCACTTTTGGCTCCCAACCTACCAATTACGAACTACTGTTTTTGCACATTGGAATGCAATCACGATTTACTGCAGAAAATCGATAAAAATCTTTTAAATGTCTTGTAAAGTTCTCCCGGGTGGTCTTTCCCAAGCATCTCATCCCTCCATTGATAAAAGAAGGATTTGTTCTGTTTACTGTTGGTGCTGGAGATGGCTAACAGGGCTGACTCACTGATGGCCGTCTTTAGATTGCATCCCAAAGACACTACAGGGGGTTGACTCACACTCCTCTGACTCACTTGCTGCACATTTGCCTTCGCCGAGCACACTGCGCGCTCCACCTGCCCAATCTTTCCAGAAGCTCTTTTTAAGAGACTATTCAGTGTCTCTCTTTAAGAAGACCACTCTTTCCCCCCCTTCACTTCAATGGTAACCTAAATGCCGTGCCCGTGCTCCATGGAGGCAGCTGCTCACCATGCCGGCCCCCCCGGTTCTTTGTTTTGGTGACCCCACTGACCTGATGTTCCCAGCATGGCCCCCCTTTTTAGCCACCGACACTCACAGCACCGAGCCGGGAACACAGGCTGACTGTCCAACCTGCGGCTGAAGATACAATAGGATTTAACAATGTGCTATTGTTAGCTTCCGGTTAGCATTATGGATGGTAGTTAATTATATTTGGTGGCTATAATGAGGAGGGCAACAAGTGTCAAAACCCAATAGAATAGTCATCGTTGGCTTCCTTTTATTTATTTTAGTTGCCTGCTTAAGTGAAATACAATTCCAGAAAAGTTTAAGAAAAATTCTCCGTCCCAATCATCACTTTTCACACAATGTGGAAAAGAACCATGACTGATCTTGACTTGTTTTTTTGGCTTTTCTGAATTTTTGACTGACTTGGCAGTGGGCACCTCAATAATGACAACTGCGTCAAACACTGTGCAATTGATAGGCGTCATATGACTTGTCTTAAACATGGCAACTGTTAGCATCAGCCGCTAATGTCTGCATGAGCCTGATATACAAAATATTAAACCTAAAGAGCAAAAAAAGAAGAATGCAACGTTCAATTGGAATATTAGCATATCAGCAGTTTCTTTATTTTTTACTTCAGTTGATTCATAATTTACAAGCTAACTAGTAGGTTTAGCTCGTAACTTTAGCTTTAGCTAGTAGTCCATGTTGGCAAATCTTTGGTGTCTTTAATTGTTGCTTAAAAATCTTATTGATTTTTATGAGTGACGTGGCAAAGACACTACCCACTGCCCTATTGGATGTTGTTGCTAATGTCAATAAATGTCAAACTGAAATTCACTAGGGACCTGCTCAGCTATCCTTCCTTTCTCGCTCTTTGCTGCTCGGAGGGACAATACTATAGCCGCAGGGAGCTGCACAAAATACAGCCAGCTTCAAAACAGGAATATTACTATTTATAACTGTTGATAGTACTTACTAATTGAAAAGTATTTTGCATAAAATGCAACTTCTTACAGGTGTAACACAATACAATATAATAAGTCTACCAGCAACTGAACAAGTTTCACTGTACTTTTTGATGTTTATCAGTGTTTGCCCACTAAGTCCATAAAAAGCCATCTGCTGTATGTCAGAGCTGACAGCTCTCTGTTGCTATAGCTATCATCATTACAATAGGTTTACAAACACGATGCAGGATATATTTTTGTACAAACAAAGAATGAGTGTTGAGTTTAAAATGGTTATTTTTTACGGTCCCAGTAAACAACTAGCCTGCTATTTCACAACCAAAAGGCTATGCACAGTGCACTAAAATCTTTTAGCACAAATGTCTGATTTTACAATGTAGGTTACTAAAGGATAAACCGGATGTTATTCCAATGCTATAAAAAAGTGTAGAGACTACTCAGATATGAACCCCCATGTGCTTTATTCACCATGACAAGAACATTGTACGAGGCTTTGTTCATCTTTTAAAACCTATCCAGATATACAAGGCAACTGTAGCATCCATCTTCAGTTCGCCCGGTGTGGACTTTGTGTAATGAACGGTGACCTTTACTTTGAAGGTGCCAACTGTTAAATGTTCTTTTGTCTCCTGGGAATAATGTCAGCATTTAGCTCTCGTCTTCTATAGTGTGTATCACAATTGAAACATCCAGACGAAAATTAAGCTTTCCACCAATGCGTATAAGCAAGCCTTCATCTGCATATAATCGATGGCATTAAGAACAATTGCTATGTAGAACATTTCATCAAAGTGCTGTTTCTAAATTTAGATGCCAAATGGTCTTGCTTAGTTTTTTCATTTGCATTGGAGTGAATATCTCCAAACTTTTGCTGCCTTTCCGTTTTCTGCCTGTTCAGACCAGTTTGCACCATCTGTCAGTCTTCCTCAGTCTTCGCTGCGTGGTTGAGCTGTGTTGGGTGTTTGGGGGGCTCTCTGCAGTGACAGCAGCAGTTAGCGGAGCGTTGGCATGAGCTGAAATGTCATTCTGGGAGCTGGATTCTGATTACCGTGTTGACAGGGAGGAATGAGGATACAGACATGATCCTGTTAAAGCTCAAACAGAAACATACTGTCGGGGGAAATGAAACGCCCATTACGTATAATTACAGCTTTATGTGACTTCCTCTGACCCGGCCCTTTTTGGTTTTTTTGCAGATGTTCCTGACCGTGTACCTGAGCAACAATGACCAGCACTTCACGGAGGTCCCCGTCACCCCGGACACACTGTGCAGAGACGTGCTGGAGCTGTGCAAGGAGCCGGGGGAGACGGACTGTCACTTAGCCGAAGTGTGGCGTGGATCCGGTGAGTTAGTCTAGTGTATCTCTATGGCTGCATGATGTATGTTTTGTTAATATTCAATAACTGTAATGAATATTGCAATAACCATGTAGTTGCAGTATTTAAAAAGGGGGTATCTGCTTTTTTAGGTATTTGGTAATAATCTCAAACATCTTGAACAAGGCACTCTCCTTAAAGGGACTCTACGGAAGTTAAAATTGAAAAAATAATATATTTTCCACCCTCTACATGCTCCAGCAATGTCCCGCGCTGTACTGTGATCCCACTCAATTGCCGCTATAAGCCTGCACCGTCACTCTAAAAGTTGCGTGTTCGGGCCGAGTCAGCAGTCATTCACCAGCTTAACATGGAGACTGCAGTTACGTGGACGGCCAGAGGTGGCAGTAACGAGTATGAAAATGATCAAACTCCGCTGAGTCCCTTTAAGCCCCGCCCTCCTGCCCTCACCGCTCTTCGGCGTAGCCACTGTCAAAAACAAACAAATTAAATCCATACATTTAAACCTGGCTCAATCAATTATTTAGATTTTGTCGCCAAAAATATATATTTTTTTTATGCAAGCATAAAATGATAGAAAACTTGCAATACATTTTTTCATATTTATCACTAATATACAGAAAATGTCACTCTGTAAAACACTCAATAAAAAATCTTTCCTTATTCACATGCAGTGTCTCGCCTTAAGTTAGCAAAAATTTGAGGAGCACTTAGTAGGACTTTTCAGTAGCCTAACCATAACAATCAGCAATAACACAGCCCCAGTATATGGAGGAAAATAGCTTTTCTAAGGTGTACGTGAAAGACGGAACATGTGTGGACTTGCTTTTAGGAGCTTATCTGCATAAGTGTGATGCAAATGAAGCAGCCTATAATCCATGAAAGATACTCGGCCGTATTCCTCTGAGGGTTACAGGTGGGTTATGGCTTCTCATCTCTCCGTGCTGAAGAGTTGGAATAATCACGGTCTGACTCAAGTAGCGTGGTTTTGCAGCCGTTTCCACGGCGACTGTGCCATAAGCTGGGGGAAAGTGCCAATTATTGTGCTGGAGCACTTCCTCAAGTGTCCTAAAAGGAGCCTGCTAACTCCTGAAGAGATTGGCTCACAAGCTTTTACTGCCAAGCGCCTGTACCCAGCTGCATTACGCACACACTGAATATAGGGCTACGATCACCATGTTTGACTCTGCTGTGGAGGGCTCTTTTGGTTGTTTTGGATCATGTTATGACCAAGCTCTCCAGTTGAAGACCTATACTTCCAACAACTCCTGAGTACAGAGGACGACTGCCGAAACTTTGCCCCTGATGGACAACTCCTGTACAACTGAGGACTTGCGCAGACATGGGAAGAAAGACGAAGATAGTTGTGACTAGTATCTGAATTGTTGCTACCTGCCTTTGAATCAATTGGAATCAAACTGAAAGTGAAAAAGCTGGCATTGCACACAGGGCTGAGAGCCTCTGGGTTCCTCACAATTCGATATGCGTTGGACGATACATGGCTCACCATAACGATAACCTTACGCTTTGACAATACAGTGATAATCGATTTATTGCACATAATAACCTACAATATATTTTTAAAGAAAATATTTGATTTTTAACCTTTTTCAACATTTTTGCTTTATAACCCACTACGTCCCCCATATTTTTTATGATTTACATTTGTTTTGTTTTGTTTGTTTTTTCTTTAATAAGTAAATGCATGATCCATGACTCACTGAATATCGGGCTTTGTTTCTCTTGTGTCAGCGACGGATCACTTTACTTACATTTAAACACACATGAAACCACAGTTTCCAAAAAGAAGAAATTAACCACAAGTGTATCTTGTTCATAATTATAAACACTGTATTAAAAGTAATGTATTTGTCTGACAGTGTTTGGTCATGATGGTGCTGACCTACAGTCCTGTCTGTATTATTGACCATAATTGGCCTCTATTGACTGAAAACATTGGAGCACTGCAGCCTCATTAATATGCATGATGGCATTAATTAATATGCATGACATCACCAAAATATCAACATTAATATGAAAAGTATCGTGCCACAAAATATCGCGATGTATTGGAAAATTGATAGAGTTGTGGCCAAAAGTTTACATATCCTTTTAATCTTTTGGCCATTTTTCATGGAATATGAATGATAACACAATCTTTTTTCCACTCATGGTTAGTGGTTGTGTGAAGCCATTTATTGTCAAAGAACTGAGTTTACTCTTTTGAAATCATAATGAAACAGGAACTACTCAAATGTCCCTGATCTAACGTTTACATGACCTTCAACAACTGCCAGGAAAATTGTTCAGGAGCAAAAAAAAAAAACTCACTTCAGCTGAAATACAGGACTCTCTGACAAAACTGTACTCTGAAAAAAATTATGCTTGTTTCAAGATAATATGTAAACATTTGATCAGGGGCATTTGGCTAGTTTCTAGTTGAAAAGCGTAAACTAACAGGTTTTTTGACAATTAATGGCTTCATGCAACCACTAACATGAGTGAAATAAAGGTTTTTGTGTTATCATTCATATTCTATGAAATACATCTGTTTGCCTTGACATTCTGTCATCGATATATCGTATCGTGCCACAAAATATCATAATGTATTGGAAAATCGATATACAGTTGTGGCCAAAGTTTACACACCCTTTTAAGTTTACACATACCCTTTTAATCTTTTGTCAGCGCATGTGTGTATGTAAACTTTTGGTCACCCCCCTGATTGCATGTCACTAGAATAGCAATTGGTGTGA